>DWHP01001189.1:0-16769 GCA_018247895.1 Parnassius honrathi
TTTACCGCTACGATTCTCCCACTCCTATGATAGTTACACTTATCAGCAATAGACCAAAATAAAATATGATTTTTTTTAATAACAACATAGTACCAAACTAAAAAATGACGAAAATTGAGTTATCAGGTTTCTCCCAGACACCATAGAATTGATTGATTACTTTTAATATAAAAACTAAATAATTGTTAAGAGTGACTTTATTACAGCAATTAATTTTGCGTGAAAAACTAAATAAAAACTACGAATCATTTATATATTTGTTTTATTCAGACTATATTGATCATTATATAACGGTAACGCAGTAGACAATTTTTAGAGTGTGCTAGTACATTTTCGCAAATTGCGGCCAAAATAATAAATCAACTTCGTGACCCTTTGAAATATACAAAATAGTTGATATTTCGAACACACTTTTCGTGTCAGAATGCACATATTATATATTTATTTTTAAAAAATATTTTGCCTGAGCTCTCCAAAATGTGGGTCAAATAGTTGATTGACCCCCAAACAAGTTTATTGATGTAGCACGTGGCAGTCTTGGGCAATGCACTCGCTATTACCTAATCTATCATCTAGCCAGTGTCCTGTGCTGGAATTGAGCTTGAGCTGTTAGGAGAAAAAGGACACAGTAAAGAAAACTAATTGAACAGCTCAAGGCAATTTGAAAGGAGCACTTACTAGGGTAAGGTTCCTTCTGCTTCAGCGGCCTCGAGATCGATGCCCCTAGTGTTGCGGCAGCGTTGGAAGAGGCGGTGCGTGACGACAAGCTGCACTTTGCGAAGCGGTTACTATTACGTTCTGTGGCTGACTGCCATAGGTGCAGAGATGCAAGAAAATAAGAGGTGGCAGCGGACATCCTTATATTTGTCGGCCATCTCCACTTTTCATCTCGGCGGGGCGCGTTTCTTTATTGGCCGAAAAGATGACGCCACATTCTATCTTCCCCGCCTCCCTCTTTCAGTGCGTGTGTAATAGAACGCACGGATGGGATGGAGAGGGGCACTGGCTAAACAATAACCAAGTAAACAACATGTGAGAGTACCCGTTTTTTCCGCACAACCATGAACTGTATCCAAGATCCAGGAGAAAATGCTAGTGTGAAGGGTTAAAAATAAATAAACATACTCTAATATCTATTCAATTGGCTTTACCCCGTATTATATTATCATAGTCACCATTAAAGCCCGTCAAAATTGAACTGCTAGATACGGGTCTTTCGCACAAATTGCTAAATTTTGGCGGGCAGGTTGAGAACTGGACTTCTTTATTATATTGAGTACTTACAACATCCACGGAATGATATGGGGTAATGGATTCTCTTACGCCGTTACCTTTGTTTCCACGCTGTAGCTTTATTACTGTTTTTGTTGCAGAACAAATGGGCTAGCCTTACTGGGGAAAACCACGCTTACGCAGAATAAAAGCATAAAATAGTATAGTATAATATAATGCTGACGAAGCACAGCATTAAACTTAATGAACTTATAAAGAGAGGGTGAATGAAGAGAAACGAAGAATTTTTTACTGGTAACGAGTCATTTTATTTTAGTCCTAAGGGTCGACACATCTGTTGGTTGCAGTAGTCCGTGGGCTACAATAGTCACTTTTTTTTAAATTATGGGTAACATACAGCTCATCTTAAGATGTTGGATGTATATGATTGATGTATGTGCCTACAGACCACATACGCACATACATTAATCCTCGATTGAAAATCGAAGTATAAATGTATTTATTTTGAAAAAGAAGAGTGAGATGAGTTAAAATACAAATGTTTAAATTTCTCTCCATATTTTGAGCTGAATTGTAATACAGTATTTCATTGAAAAATAGATCAGTGTCCGGAACATATTCACGCTGCGATTTCAAACGTCGTCTAAAACCGAACGAATCGTTTAATAGACTTCAACTGGTATTTATGGATAAAAGCTCTTCTAAGGCAATCATCAGCATGATCAACTTACTTTTTAAAGATGAAGAAAAAGTGGACGTCTTTTCACAGCTGTTACGGAAAAAATGTGCTAGCAGTGAAAAATGTAACTGAAAAGAAAGGCGAATTTCGTAAGACTAGAGACCCATTTTACTTTTTTTTCCATCTAAGTCCTTGGGGCTGATAACATATCTGCATTTGATTCAAAGTCGAAAATACATGTAGATTTCTATATGCCAAAGCATCCACTTACCACCAGGTTGACTGTGTGATCGTTTGTCACAATTATTCCATAAAGAAAAAGATTTAGCAAAAGTTGCAGATTGGATCAGGCGGCGTTCACAAGATTGTATACGAACAACTTCGCGTGAAGAGGTTAGTTTCGCGTTGGGTGCTGCACAACTAACGCTCAGAAGCAGGACCTTACTCATTTTTATAAGGCCAACAACGCACTTGCAATTACCACGGTGTTGCAGTTGTCATGTGCAGCGATCAACACTTACCATCAGGTGAGCTGCATGCTCGTTTGCCACCTCTTCTATAAAACGTCGTGCCGGGTCATGGTTACAACGCGAGCCTACGGTATCTATACACGTTATGTCCAAAGACGGGAGAGGGCCAAATCTATTAGCAGTGGGCTTTATAAATGCAATAAATAAAAAAACATGCGTGCTGCTCACACGCATCAGAAGTGAAACCTTCGAATGAAGTGAAATATAAAATACAAATACTTTAAATGATATATTTAATATTATAATTTAAATTACAAGTTCAGCATACGAGTATAATATAAGATTTAAATTTATTTACTATAAAATTTGAAATATAATTTTATAGTAAATAAATATAACAATCCCTTTAATATATACATTAGACACAGATATTATATTACTCTTTTCGATATACCATAAATAGTACTCACTAATTACAAAAAGATTTATATCAATTTTACCTATTACGAAGTTGAGGGTTGGCCGTTCTTCACTGCTTGTTTAATCCCATTAACACGACACCTTCGTACCTTGTTGAACAAAACGCGTAAGCGACGCCGTTTCGGCGGCGTTTACAATTTTTTTCTAGCGAACATTGAGCTATAAATAGTCTATAATGCTTCCTATCTCATTTTCTCCCAAGCTAAATCTTATGAATTTATGTGTCTGTCTCTTTTTACTGTCGCTTTTTCGTTACATCCGGTTTCAAATTACAACGATGCTAAGGAAGTTTTCTCTTCGAAAATCCATCCATCTATTACAGCCTATAAAATTGCAACACAGCAGTGTTAGATGGGCCTCCACCTAGACTGTCTCACAGTGTGGATTTTGCCTTAACTACCATACGTGGCAAGCGGGTTGCTGCCCATCTGCTGCCTCAGTTTCCCTCTGTCGACTCTTACGATACCCACGGGACAGTATAAGAGTGGATATTCATACACCGCCACTACGAGGCTACACGCACTTAACATGTCTTTAATTTTATAACAAATGTTCTATACATTGTTATGGTAAGAAATAGTATGTAAGAGAAAAGTGTCATTTGCAAGATGATGTCTTGACCAGGATTAAGAAAGGAATACTTCGGTGGTTTAGTCGGAACTGAAGAGTCGGGAAGTGACGCCCTGGACGTAAGTTTATTGACCAAATTGATGAAAATGGGCCATATTAAGAATGACCTTAACCGACGTTCTTGTATGCGTAGGTATATGGATATAAAGGAGGCGAGAGAATGGGTCAGAATTGCGCCAAATGTAAGTCCGTCCGTCCATCCGTCTCTGGGTGACAGGCGTGAGTATTAATGTGTATGTACGCTCTTTCAAGTGTCTGTATAAAGATAACTAATGTTTTGTTCTTTTCATATAAATTCAGTCATGCCGTTCGTGATACGACCTATTAATTATTATACAGCGTACTCGTACTGATACAACACGTGCCGGACAGGAATATATTCGGGTCACGTCCACCGCAAGCGGCCTTGAAGGAAGCACTCAAAATATATCTTTGATATAATTACGTTCATAATTGTAATTTTTTATTTACTTACGAAGTAAGAATATCTGCTCTACATATTAGACGACAGAAGGTAACAAAGCAGGAGTTGAGCACTAGCGTCTTACTAATAGCAACAAAATATTAAAAAAATTGTGGTCGCCAGCCCACTGTCAAGCGTAGTAAGTAAGAGGTCTATGTTTAGCAGTGGAGCTTTGTAGCGGTAATTATTCAATAACTTATAGGTTAGAAGTAAGGGTGATAAGTCGTGTGGATGGTAGAATCTTTTAAGCCATTACTCAAGAAAATTTATGACCTCATTTCGTCTTAAGGTGATTAGAGGCAACTATGAGATTAATATACGAAAAGCTTAAATCAATGTTGTCATATTCTAAATTTATCAAAGTTATAGTCTGTATACGTCCCACTACTGGGCACAAGCCTCAAATCATTTCTAAACGGGTTTTAGAGGAAAGAAGTGTTCGCGGCACTGCCCCAAGAGCTGTTAACAAACTTCTCGTGTCTTCGAAATATTTTTGTCTTATTTCTCAGACATGCGGATATGAGGTATTCCTTACGATCTTTTTCTCAACCGCCGAGCAAGTGGTTAATCGACATTCAACACTTAAAGTAGCAAATAACAATTTTATTAGTGACGGCGGGGATGGAACCCTGTTCCTCGCGTACTGTGAAATTCACAGTGAGCGCTTAGCGCCCGAGCTCCCACAGCTTTTAAAAAATATATCTACTTTAATTATATTTTATTTAATGCCACTAGAATGGAGTAGAATCATTTTTATTACGACAGTAGATTACGAGAATACTTAATGCAAGTCGATTATGCTTTTACCGGCTACAAACCCTGAGGGACTCTATTTTTAAACATTAATATACAATACATAAATAAGCTGTAAGTATAAACTACTTACCCTATACAAAAAGATAAAACTATTGTAATAAAACTATGATAAAAACATTATTATAACTTGGTATTTAAAGTAGACACAGTGCTCTAACAACAAATACGATAATGCGGATTTGCAACTAAACGTATGCGGTATATAATGGAATTACTAACTGCACTATCAGTTTGAAACAAGAACTACGTAGCAGTATTTTCCTTTTGTATTAGGTCCGATGTAGTCAACAACGAATCGTTAATCTGATTTGAACTCAATAACGTTTTGCATATGCGTTTATTATTTTATCTGTAACAGATTTTCAAAAGCTTTTCTGTATATCTATACTACAGCTGTGTAGCAAACCGTAGTATGTATTCGGAACTGAGTAACGGGTGCGCCAACTAGTATCTAGTAACGAAACGTTAAACACGAATGCATTTCGTTACTCGTATTTTTCGTAGTATTGGTACCTACACTGTTTCAGTTCGCGCAAGTACCTTTGATGCGTGTATTGAAACATTAACTGATCGTAATATGTTTTATGCATACGCACGCTTATTCGGTGAATTTAGAAACGTAAGTTATAAAGAGCGATGTTTGTTTATTAAGTTAAGTATAATTTGGAAATTCGTCGTCTAATTTTTTTTATTGTTTATTAAAGATATTGTATGTGTAGAAAAGTTTTAGATTGGAACAGAATTAAGGTAAGAAAGTATTTTTTACAAATTAGAAATGCGTATTTTTTGTATTTTATTATCGCATATTTTCATGTTTATTCGTTCTTATCTTAAAAGATATATTGTAATAAAGCCGCTCTAATGAAATTTATTTGTTTCTTGTCTAACAAAATCTGTAAATTACAAATAATATTAATTGTTTATATTCGATTTATTATTATTTACACTTTATCTATTGTTACGAGCTTAGGGTTCGTGACAATAAAAACTGCCGATTGAATTACAAAAATTTACACTTTTATTACTGAACACCAATTAAAACTAATACACACTAATAATTAATCACACTGTACACTTTAGTCTATTTCACTCCGAAACTTCGCTTGTATCGCCAATTCAATACTGCCCCGATCGCGACTTGCAGCGGCTTTAAATACACCTTTTACAACGAAACATCCAGAATATTCCAGTGAATACGGGCGCCGACCGACCAGATGCAAAAAGTTCGAGAGTGGGGCTTCTAGAAAGCTTAATTCTTCTGTTCGATACTAGATGGCGCTGTTGGTTGAAAGTTCAAGATTGACATTTTCTAGGAAGCCCTCCTCGCTCTGGTCCCCAACACTAGATGGCGCTAGTGCCAGGTACCCGACGTCAACTTAGGCACGCAACACTATTAAATTTAGAATAACCAAAACACAGGTCTGGTTTAGTCTGGTAAGTAATTTACAAATATGTTTTCTACAAATTACGAATTTTTCGAGGCCGCGAAGTCATACCGTACGCGTACGCAATACGACTTGATTCGACGCTCTAACATACATAGCTATATCTAGCATATGTTATGACTTATCAGAAGTAACAAGTAACGTAACGATACGATTGTAACGAGTACTAATTGTTATATTAACGAAGACATACGGGAACGCTCTTTTTTTCGTAACTTTTACACCTCCATTCTATATTACTCCGAAAATCACTGCATTCATCCCTCCTTTACAGCCTATAAAAGGCCACTGATTAAAACAGGACATACTTATAGATTGCCTCACAAGATTGATTTTAGTTTGGCAACCACAGTTTTTATAATAAAAAGTTGTTATCAGGAAGTTTAAGTTTCCCTCTGTTGCTTCTTACGACACCCAAGATGATATAGGGTAGTGGACGTCTTTACAACACTACTACACGGTTAAATCCACTCGTAGCCTCGTAGCTAAAAATCCAAACCAAATTTAAATAAAATAAAATAACTTCAAAAATAAATTATTTTACACATGCACGTTAGGGTTACTAACAAGTACAAAGTTCACCTAATGGTCAGTGGATTCTGTAGCCCATATGCAATTAAAACTATCCTAGATTGAGTGGATGCTGTGTCCCAAAGATATCTACATTTATTTACATTTTTGAGCCTTATCATTTGTTACCCCTGAGAACTAAGATGTTCAAAAGGGTCTACGGTTCTCTACCCTCACCATACAAAACACAGTAGCATCTAGCTGCTACGTTACGCATCCGGTGAGAGCGTGGTCCTATCCCATTTGTGCAACAACCATAACCATTATATAACTGAAGAGTGGCTCTACCGCGTATAAAATCCTATAAACAGTGTCATTACAGAATCTGTACAAAAGTTCTGTAAAAGCAAAGCGATCTACAAACATAAGGCACCCGGGTAGTTGGTCGCATGCCAGTCGCCTCATCAACAGTCGTTGCGAATTTTACAGTATGTTTGCGTCACAATGGCTTCATGTGCATTATCTGTAATTGTGGAATACAAAATTACTTATTCAAATTACCACAAATAAACATTTTTTTCATACCGGCCGGCCTCGTTTGGATTAATAATGTCTTTTCTGCAAGCCCACATAGTGATAATGAATGATGAAGCCCTAAATGGTAAATCGCACTGTCTTAGCGTAACAAAAGTCTATTCACTTTTGCCTTGAAGACGCCCAGCTTGTATATGGACTTTAAGTGTTATTTTAGATCAGTATAGTATTTAATATCATTTTTGCATGCCAAATATGGCAATGCATATCAGTTTCATATAATTTAAAATCTTATGTACTTACCAAACAGGGCTTCGCCAGCCGATGACCCATGGGGAGGGAGCAAGTTAAAAATATAGAGGATGGGAAAGTGTTAATACAAGAGCACATGAAGCTTTACACTTTTATTACCTTCCATACAGTGCTATTTTTCAAATAGTAGCCAAGATTTGAACTAAAGTTCAAATATATAATGACAATATACCGTTTTTGCAGTTTTTTTAAACTACGGGTAAATAAGGCTGCTACCATTATTTGAAATTATCTCCAATTGAATGTGATTTATGGACAACAACGTTCTTGCAGTTACGTGGCGAACTGCTGTCCCGATGACGGGAGCGTAGTGACTGAACCAGTTTTGCATTCACTCGTATTGTAAATACATAAAAATGCATGGCACGTGTGTGATTGTACGTAATTGAGCTTACTAATAGTTAACATTTTCTACTTTGGAATAATATTGAATTTTATGTTGTTATGCGCGGTAAAATTTACACATTTTCATTAACAATCTAATAAAATTCATAATAATCAGGCATACATTAACAATAACTTAAAATTGACATATAAAATATCATCATAGGATATAAAACTAGCCACATATGTAATACAGACTTCAAGGTTTCTGCTTGCTGTGGTGTCTTCTTTCTCGCCATTTCCCTCAATATGTCCGACGCTAGCCATAAGTGTCTTACTAGTGTTTTTGACACTTAGATCAGCTCACACCGAGACGTGACGTAACACGGCGCGCACTTTATAAGATAGTGATACAAAATATAATTTTATTTACTACACAAAAAACTATACATTTTATTGAGATAATTCGAAAATGCTCCGTGGCGTCGCGCTACTCTGCACTACGCGACGCTGCGTCTCGAGATGCCTCGCGGCGTGGCGCAGCGTGATTCGTCAGTAAGCGCAGCGTGCAAACCGGTAAGCTGCCAGCGACATCACGATGCGCCGTGCGACATCGCGATGCGTCTCGCGGCGGCGTGCTGCGCGGTGCAAAACCACTGGCCTCTTCAATCATCATCGCGTCGCGTCGCGTTTTTGTGTGAACTGATCCTTATGAGTTGTGCCATATTTGTGAAAATGTTGCTTGTTGGAGCGGTATGCTCAGAGTGTACTCAATACGTTTATTACCTAAAATCTAGTGTTTTGTACAGAGTTATTTTACAATAACCGGTCAAATTTCCAGAAAGTTACACGATAAGTAATATAAGCAAATGGTGAAGAAAAATTAATTAAAAATATCTCAAACTTTCTTTACTAATTATCTTTTAAATTCAAAATACATTATTTTGAGTGATTTTAGTGCGCACGCACACAGTCGTAAGGGTCGATTGGTATGCAACAACTTTGTTGCCCATAAATCACATTCAATTTGGGATAATTTCAAATAAAAGTAAAAATCTTACTTACTCGTGTTTACAAAAACTACAATAATGGTATATCATTATTTGTATATTTGAACTTAAGTTTAAAGTTTTAAAAATTAACCCTGTGTACATACAATATACATACAGATAAAATTTGCTAGCTGCCCATCTCCTGCTTTGTTGCCCTCTGTCGCCTCTTACGACACCGATGATATGGGTTAGTGATTATTCTTACATCGCCTCTACACAGTAGTACCAGGTGTAGTTAAAAGGAATATAAATAATGCTATTAGCGTAACTAGGATTTTCAAGTTGAAGTAAAAACGAATTACGACATATGAAGCCTACAAAATAAAGGCATTTCTTTTTATTTATCTATTTATTTTACTCCGGCAATATCTTTTAAATACTGTAACGCGAGGTTTCTACAGCTTGTTTTAATTTGTATCGAAGACAACTAGAAAATAAAACGTCTTTTTGTTGCATAACAGTGACAAACGAGCACACATTTCGACTAATGGTAAGTGGATGCTCTGGCCTGTACACCTCTACATTTAACCTCGATTAAGAAACAAAATGCAGATGCTTTATCACCTCTAAGGACTGGAATGCCTTATTTCGAGTACCAAGTGTCTCTCGTCTAATTTCGCCCTTCTCGTCAGTTTAATTTTTCACAGCTAGCACATTTTATTCCATAACAACTGTCAAAAGAGGCGTCCACATTTCTTCATCTCTTAAAGTAAGTGGGCCGTATTGACATTTTATAGAACGAAGTAAACGATTGCCTATAGGTGAGCGTGCATTAGTCATTCACTATAAAAAAATAATGTTTCTTCATAAAAATATGCTCCGTAAAAAAAAATATTCTTAAATCTGGAACACCATATTTCAGCTATAACGGGTTTAAATTTTTCAAAATCCTTTTTTGGTTGATATCTACGTAATAAAAAGAAGTTATGGTCCCAGTTTCACGCATGTATCTGTTAAGCTGGGTGACCAAATATAACATATTTCATACAAAATTTTCACTCTAGTTTTAAAACCGCAAGGGTATACTTTGTTACTTTGGAGCATTGAATATTTTTTCCATACATAATTGAACATCCTCTGTCCCCCCTCCTCCGTAAGAGGTTGTTTTGAAATCGCAAAATACGAATTTATTTATTTTATTTACACGGTACTATCAAGAAAAATTGAGTCAATCGTCTCGTAAAATAAAAAGTTTTTTACAAATTATTACATCTAATTTCACCTTTTCATAGGTTGAATTTTCTAATACCTTTCTTACTAGATGTCTTATTTGTAATATTAAGCTACTGTCCAAATTTCAAATTTCTACGTCAAGTCATTTAATCTGAGTCAGTCACTAAGGACATGTATTATATTAAAAAGAAGATATAGTAGATTAATAGTGAACAATGACAACTGTCGGAAAGTGGCAAAACTAAATCCAAGACTAACTAAATTATGTTTGATTTACATATCCATGCCCAATAAAAGCATAAACGATATTTGTAAACGAAATAAAACTACTTCTGTTATAAAATAAGCTTTTACCTAATTGTAATAATTTCCTCGGGAATCAATCACTTTATTAGTAAATTCAAATATTAAAATTTAAGTAAAGAGAACAGGAGCGTCAGTCCAAGAAAACCCTCTCAGCATCAGCAATTTGGGAATGCCTATACCCAGCCATGAGCTATATTTTTTTGATTGAAGGAAAATATTACTTCCTTTTAGCACTTTTAACAAATAGGCGCTATTAAAAAACTATATATCAAAGCGTTTACGTTAAATATATTTTAAGAAAGTAAAAATTGGTATAATATGAGCTATTTCGCCTATGAGTAATGACCATTAGTATGAGTAATAATAATAATATAAATATATGATTAGCAAAAAACAACCCGCTTGTTTGTATCAATGCTACGCTTACAATGCTATGGATCCATTAACCTACTAAATTGTATACATATTGTTTTGAAAATACCTTATATTTACAGATGTGTCTTATTTCATAGCACGCGTATAAGAAAAAACTATACTCTGCTTAAAAATACCTACGGCGCCATCTAGTTCAAACAGCAATAAGTTGATTATTATTACACTAAAATAAAAGCCACGAATAATGGGTTGGAGTAATATAATAACAAATAAAAATCGAAAAATGTGGTTATTCAATCTCACTACAATCTTATTTTTAAGCCTTTTTGTTGCTGCGAAAATGAAGGTATGCTTATTGCCCAGCTCTTTGAGATGGGCGTGATGAATTAAAACTACTCCAATGGTTTGATGTCTATGTAACACCAAAGTTAAAGTCCCATCCAAATCGGTTCACGGATTTTTGCGTGATGATTCTTCAGACAGACAGACTACGTTTCCAAAAAATTGTTTTGCCATCTGTATCAATCATAAATGGTATATACCCCAATTCAAATTTCAAAACAATATTCAATGTATAGAAATCGTCATGTTGGAGTTTTAGTACAATATAGATTATTATTGAACAAATAGGAAAATATAGTACCTCCTATAAGTGAATTAAATTGATTTTTTTATTATAACTGCCGTTCCCGTATTGTTTTAGGTTTATAGCAAACGAAGCAAAAACATGTTATTCAATGTGCGCGCCACTTTTCACGAATGTGGGCCAGATATATCAAAATTGCTTTCACGCGAACGCGTCTTTAGAGATAGGAAGGATAGTCAGGCAAACAGGAAATTACGCTATATATGTATAAAATCGTTACTTTCTTCTAAGAAAATGAAATTTGCCAATTAAGTTAAGAAAAAGCTTACACAATTTTGCACGATGCAGCTATATTATGGTTATAGCACGAATGGCTCGGCTTGTCGGTTTCGTATGGTTATTGTAGAGAACCGTAGACCCTTTTTACTGGAAACGGGGTATTCCATATTAGTCCTCAGAAGTGATAAAGCATCTGCATTGTTGGTTCGTCGCTTGCCGTCCCATCAAACAAGGCGTGTGAGGGAATAAAGAGTGCACCAGTGCTTAGGTACGCACACTTTCGTGCATTATAATCCCTTTCTGCACACATTCTCGGTTGACACTGGCTACCATGACCGAAATTCGGCCGAATGTTATAATATAATTTAAATTAGGTATATATACTATATATAAAAACAGACTTCAGATAAAACCTAAGAGTTTGTATTTTTCATCCATCCTGAAGGCAGATTTGATACGATGACAGCTTAACCAGGTAGGAAGATTCCTTTCTTGCCTAGGATTCAGCCAGGATGGGTACCACCCTCTTACCTATTTTTATCGCTAAATATCGGTGCTAACACTGCTCTGTTCCGTCCTGAAGCGTATAGAGAGCCAGTATAATTGCATGTTGTGAAACATCACATCCCAATCCTCAAAGGTGACAACGCACCATGTTCGCTTATTTGTTCAGTTTTATAGAAATTAAACGAGTTAAAATAACAATTTTAGAGCTGAAGTATTCCAACTTTCAGCGTGAAAGTCAAGTCGACGTTCGTGAAAGCTTTTAGTAAGTCTTAATCGCGAAAATATTGCCTAATTTGAAACTTTACCGTTTGCGTTATGAAGAAATGACTTATTTAAATGTCATAGTAAGTCTGTCCAATTTGTGCAAATAGATAAAATTGAAGTATCCGTCTGTAATATTAAAATAACTGACTTCTATTAAGTTCAAGGGGTTATTTGTATGCGGTTAAGAAGTTGAGAAATATTTGTCTGTCTGTTTATATGTCCGAACTAGTATTTATAATGGCTGCACCGTTTGTGATAAAATTCACAAATGGATAATGATCAATGCCTGGAGTGATATAGGCAATATTTTATTCAATACATTGGAGACTTTAAAAAAAGGACGGGTTGCACTCTGGGAGTGCCGGCAGAAGTGAAAACTTGAATATTAACGTTGTGCATTTTTATATTTTGGAATGGTTAGGAAATAATTTTGCACAAATTTCTTTAATTATCAGTATAAAAGTACTATCATTTATGTGGTAGAATACAATATTTATTTATTGCGCTGTCGTACACAAACATGACAGTTTATATTACATTAAAACATTCGCGCAAGCGCCCTGCGCCGCCTAAACGAAACAGCGGGCGCATGCATACATTTTCGCCGCGCCGTAGAAAGAGAGGGGGATACTTCCTCTCCTACGCCACGCCGGCTGTCTACTCTCCACCCGTCTTACGAATTTTCGGTCAGGTCACGTATCCTGACGCGAGTTTAATATCTATTACCCATTACAAAAAGAAGCGTACAACGCCGCCAAAGAATTTTCCACTTCAAAAAAATTGAGATTTTTATATACTAGATAGTCTTTGATGATCATATATCTAAATAAGGCCATATTCATTAACCCACCCAGGCGATGCCCGTTCGTATCGTTAGTTATAAATAAATGTGAAGTCAATTTATATCCGCATCCCATACCTACCTACCTATATTTTTTTATTTCAGTCTCCCTTCATCAGCATACTTCAGTCGAGTTGTCGCATTTCAATTTTCATTTTCGGCACGAATCTACGAGAAACGACTTCTTACAGTGGTACCTTTTTATTGTATCGAATTATATTCTTGTTTAAACATTTTTTTAAGAATAAACGAGCGCACAGTTTAAGTATCCACTTACCAATACTGTTTGTGTGTACGTGTATTTGGTATGTAGACATCTACTTGCGTGTCATCGCCATCCTTGTTGCACGGTCACCCTTGAAGACTAAGATGGAATACCTCGTTTCCAGTAAAATGATATGCCGGTTCTCTACGAGTGTAGAAAACTTGGTATAGTGCTATTTTATGCTGGTACACCTACCCTACCGCTCAAGCCGATCCGGACTGTAGAGTGACTCTACCCCGTAAAAATATATCTGTCCGATTCTAACACAATATAATACAAATAATCATAAGGTTTATTTAATTTAATTAATATAATAAGGCGTTACTTTACGGAAATCCACCAAATAAAGTGTTACAAATAAATATGCTAATATCCGCGTACAATTACGCGATAAAATATAACGCAGATCTTAGCTAGTTAATTTTTAACATCTTAGATTTTGTTTATTTGCTAAAATACTAAGTCAAACACAAGTACTTAGGCTCGGAGATTTTGTTTTCACAAGATTGTTGTACTTTCTTTACAGTAAAATTGATCCTAGATTACAGTTACGCACGTCAAGACGACCAACCGAAACAGAAGTTACTTCTTTAATCATTGTGGCTATAATATTTGAAATCATTAGAAGTTATACCTCACGTTACTCGACGATTCCCAACCTCCAGAACCAGAAAGTCCGATTTACGGAAAAACCGTAAAACAAACACATAATAAACTGGCTTTTGCTCCACGGTATTACCAGCGTCCAAGTTATAAGCCCTGAGAGTCATGATCTACACTCATTATGAAATTACATGATACGGAAAGAAAATTTTCTCACGTTTATTCGGAATGATAATGATGGCAGATTTTAAGTTAGACTAAGGCATATTGATTATTACAATATTATTCATACAAACCTTATTTAACCAGACATTAAATGAGGGTGGTTCCTCGTTATAGTTTCTTACCTTTGGGTAAGGATAACTGTAAAAAATGTATTATATTGTTTTATTACTTTTAAAATAATATACAGCGAATAAATATAAAAGTTAAATATTTACACAAAATTATTACATGACAGAGCAACGCTGCAGCTATATTAGTTGTAGCACGGATGGGTCGGTTCGACCGGAGAAGGTCCACGCTCTCACAGAACATCATCGTGAAATGATAGTGTATTGCTGCTGTAATAATTCCATCTTAAGCCCCAGGGGTGATAATAAATCTGCATTTTGATTCTATATTGAGAATAGATATATTTCCATGGGCCACAACATTCACTTACTATCAAGTGGACTGTGCGTTTGTTAACTTTATTCTAAAGTCTTTTACTGAAGTATAGTTTATGAAAATATATCGCCCACGAGGGCGATATTTTTTCACAAGATAGTTAGAATATCTAGGGATTCATCTCTACATAAATATCCTAAAACTTATGAATTCCCCGAAATAAAAATATACTAGCCATAAATTGTCGCAAAAAAGGCGTTTCTCACTTTTATTACCTCTTCCATCGCTACGTAATTCCAATAAGATTCCGTTACATGGATTGTAGCGAACTCTTATGGGAGTTAACTTTGGATATACGGAACTTAGAGCACATACTCACTGTTATTGAGAAAATGATATCTAAAATAATATGTGGTTGCGCGGAAAAACGAATACCTCTATTCTCCCATCACATCCGCATTCCTTTCCTCACCACTGAGGGGAAGGGGAAGAGGCTAAATTGTGTGGTGTCATATTGCTGCCAATAAAAAAACGTGCCCTGCCTAGATGAAAGTGGATACGGCCGAGAAGATAAAAGGACGTCCGCTGCCGCCAATCGATCTCTTGCAACGCAGTCGTGACACAGGGTCATCGTTCTCGAGGCCGGAAACCAAAAGGCAGTCAAAAACCCACCCCGGTAAGAGCTTTCCTCTCTAATTTAAATGAGCCTTTCTTTGTTTTTCTTTGTTGTGCTTTTTGTCCTGGCAACTCATATATATTCAAAGTATGTGAACTAAAAAAAAAAGAAATCCTAAAATTCATGTGCAAATCTAACTCAATAATTGACGTGTGCCGCTGTGATTTTCAGCCGGTCATGCCAATTGTTCGGACTGATTGAAATGCCATTAGCGCTTACCTTTGTTCGTTGTTTCAATTTATGATAAAGAGGAAAATGAACTGCTTGTGGCACACGCTTAAAATTGAAATAAGAATGCTGTTCTTTACTCTGCTACAGTGAATTTTCATAGATTTAATACCATTTTATTGTCGGAATTAACATCTTTATTCTTAAACACCTCGCAGTAATAATTTCATCTCAATACGAGCTTAAAGGTTAAAACAGTAATTAAAAACCCGACTGCGAAAAAAGTTGACCGAAAAGAGAAAAATTTATAGCCCATGTCACTTCCAAAACTGAGATGTATCTAACGACAGACACCGATATGATAAAAGCAATCAAGCCGTTTATGCTACAGAGCGTACACACTCTATGTACATGTACTCCACAAGAGTGAGGAGTCGTACACTCTTTAAAAACAACTCCCTCCTTATGGGTAGAAGGACTGTATTTGCTATTACTATGGTTGCAAGTCATAATTAATGCCCCTAGCGCCATCTAGTGTCGGATAGCAGAGCAAGGAGAGCTTTCTAGAAAATGCCACGCTAAAACTTTCAACCTCCAGCGCCATCTAGTATCGAGTGGCAGAACTAGGAGAGAATTTTCTACACTACGTCGATTGGGACCGGTATGTGCTAGAACATTCGGGATGTGTCAGTGGAAAAGGGTCCTATACGAAGGGGTTAAAGACCGCGACCGAGACAGTATTGGATTGGCGACACAAGCGAAGACACCGGAGCGAAAGTGAACTAAAGTGTTAAATGTAATTAATTATTTGTGCGTTTAAGGTTTTGATTGATGTTTGGTAATTAAAGTGTTAATTTTGGTAATTCAATCGGCAGTTTTTATTCTCACGAACTTCAAACTCGTAACGATTGGTGTCAGAAGTGGGATTAAATCATGCTGATTTTACCAAAGAACGACATGGAGGGTGTCAGTACCAGAAGTGCCAACGCCAGCAGGAGGAACAGGCCCGCCTACAGGAGGAACAGATCCGGCGACAGAAGGAACAGGCCCGTCGGTTGAAAGAGCAGCATGATGAACAGGCCTGTCATTTGAAAGAGCAGCTCAAACGCGATAAGGAAGAGCAGATGCTCCTCATGAAGGACCTTCACGCTACCTTCGGGAAAGAGATA
>DWHP01001190.1:0-16768 GCA_018247895.1 Parnassius honrathi
GAAGGACCACGTCTCGGTACCGTAGGTCATCACTGGCAACACGCACTGGTTGTACAATTTTGTTTTCAGGTTTTGAGTTATACCTGACGAAAAGTGCAATTGAATAATTAAAATTAGAAAAATACAAAATTACAATATTTTGTCATATTAATTTGAGTGAAACAGTAAAAGAAAAAAATATACAGGCATGAACATATCGTAATGCATAATGTCAAACTAGTATAATATCAATCTTACAAACTCCAAATCATTTGTCAATTTAAAATTTCATACATCAACAACAATGCGCCTGAGGTGACCGTCACGGCAGAATTTGATAAATTCATTTATGTCATAAAAACAATTTTCATTCAGAATCCCGAAAATATTTTTTTTTAAATGTTTAAATGTCAAGTTTTGAATATGGTTCGGAAGTAAATTAAATAGTCGAACGCGAGCTATGATATAATAATACGGTAATGGTGGTGGTACTTCGTTTAAAATTTATATATAGCTATGTAAAAAATTACGCAGCAGTATAATAAGTCTATGAATAATATCATAAGCATTCTGAGTAAAAATCAAATAATTCCCTACGTTTTGCTCGGTACCTTAGTCTTCTTCGTAGGTCGAGTTTTAACAAATTATCGTTTTATGTGCTATTAAATCACTCAAGATTGAATCACATTTTTACAGTCTGTAATATTATGTATTTACAAATCCTAAAGTGTAACACAATCTTTTTTTCCTTATTTAACAGTTTTTTTTAGTGTACTGCCTTTAAAAGTGCGCCGTTCATTCACCACAATCTATTGAAGTTCACTACTAAACATAGGCCTCCCCCATAGATTAGGTGATTGCCATAGACGCCACGCTTGGCAGATGGGTTGATAACCTTAGTGTTCTATTATTTTGAATTGTTATGATGCCTATATTCTGTTTTATTGTCGTGCCGCCCCCTACGAGATGCACAGGATGTTTTGGGATAGTGAATTATCTTACTAACTAGTAATCAAATATGAAAAATAAATAGCAATATTGACGCGATCCCCTGTCACCAATCTGTAGAATTCGGTATTGAGAATGCATTTATCCCCACTTATCGGTCACCTCAGCCTCGTTAATTATTCAGCCAGATAAACTAGGTGCAAGTGAAGTTTGCAGGATATAAAGTATGGAAAGTAAACAGAATATGTATACTATAAATAATATATAGTAGATATCTACATAATATAGAATTAGTATAAACAATATAAATGAATTGCTTAATGAAAATTGTATCGATCCCAGTCGTCTCTTCGCTTCAGTAGCTTATCTCCGAAGTTACGTTTTATTCGAGCTTATTAATAATTTCCAGCCTTTCACATAAATTGGTCGACTTTATGCTTCATATTTAAACTTTTAAATTTTAATATTACATCGCTTCTATCAATATTCTATCTGTTTTAAACACCATATAATTAGGTTTTTTTAACTCTCTCTTTTTTTATCTGGCTTGTTGATCTAGTTTCTCTGTCAAGTCTTTTTAATTAGAGGGGTTTTTCAGCCCCGTGTCTCGGAAAGCACGTAAAGACGTTGCTCCTGCGCCTGATCTTTCTATGGTCGTATCTGATTGTTGTCCAATCGGACTAAAAGAGTGAGGGAATAGAGAGTGCACCTGTGCTTGCACAAACACTCGTGCACTATGAGTTGCCCTACGAGTGGAGATGTGTAATCTCCATTGACAGAAATTCGGTCTGAAGATTTTGTTACTTTTGATTTCGTCGATTTTATCTTTTTTATACTAGGAAGAATTCTTTAATCCAAAAAAATTGTCTACATTTCCTACACCATAAGTGCCTGGAACATAATAAAGTAGTAATAATAGTGACAGCGGCGTAAGAAAATCCTTCATGTTTTTAATTTTTTTATCCTGTATGTATCAAATAAAGCCGTATAATTTACGCCCATCGTATAATTATATTGCTGTGAAGAAGGTTAGCAGTACTTTATAAACTTCCACTAAAATTTATGTACCTATTAATATCACTGACCTCTAGTCTATATTATACGGAAGTCAGTGATTAATATTTAAGCGTCAGTAGCCTAATGGCAGGGTGCAGACCGCGAATTCAAAAAGTCGTGGGTTCGAATCCGCCATGCGACTACTGTCGTTAACCACTCCTAACACAAGCATTTTAAGCTTACCAGGAGTGGTTAAAGGTAATATTAGTAGTGTTAAAAGCGTTGCTAGTAATTTTTTAATTATAAAGAAATTATCTATCATATTGTACAGATTATATATATCCAATCGCCGTGTAGTGAAGGCGTAAAAGAATCCATTTTGTAATCTCATTGGTTTCGTAAGAGGCAACAGTGGCAAATAAAACTGGAACTGTGCAGCACCATCTTTCCGATAACAACTCAAAATAAGCCGCAGCTACGGTAAACATCACAAAGATATAGAATTTTAAAATAGTCAATATTATTAAACAACAGTGTATATGTAAAAATCATAATATACACAGTTGTATACAGCGGCCAGTAGGCTGCTCATCTCATCTTTACACGCATCCTTACACGCAAACAGAAATCGCTCGAAATTTCAAGAACATTCATTTTTTAACGATCTGTCTAAGCCAATATAAACACAATCACTCGCAGCTCTATGTATACTGTACATATTGTGTAAAATGATATTAAATTCAATGTACGAGTAAAGTTCGATAAACCGTAAAAGATTTTGGCGAGCATATGAAAAGAAAGCATGTCAACATAACCATCATATTACACTAAAGAAGCGAAGTACTCCGAAAATTTTCTAATAACGCAACCACATCTTCGATAAAGAGAAAATCATTTTGGCGAGATTTTTTAATAATATAAACTTAACATTTTTTGTGTTAGGTACTTCTCTTTAAGAGTGTCAAGTAAGTCCAATGCTGGAGAAAACCACTCTAAGAATACAATAAGTGACACGTACAATCATCAGGCATTATAGACAATGATTGTACAACAACCCATGTAATTACATATATGACATTCTGGTTCATATTCATAAGTTCAAGGTAGCCAGAGCTATGACTGGGATGTGAAACACCTCAGTAGCCCGCGTGACCATAGGTGCTGCACCCGAAACGTAGGGAGTTAAAAATAAATTATATTAAATGCGATTAAATCCGTGAAATTACTTTGGTTTAATATCAAGTATTCATTAAATTATAAGAAGTCATTATTCTGTTTCAGCTCCTGTGAATGTTCATTCCTAAATTTAATATGTTGAACATGAGAAAGTACAAAGAAACACAAAAACTATCATCCGGTTTCGCAAAAGATGAATCTTCTGAAAATATATCGTTACAGTAAACAAAGCGAGCGGAGCAATGACCAACACAGTTTAACACTCGCTAAGAAAACGATCGAAATTTCATGTTTGGTTTTCCGGAATAATAAACCGGGACTCCATACTACGTAGTTTAGCTCACCAAATGTCCAGAAAAAATTAAACTATAAACTATAAATAAACGGAATACGTAGTTTGTATTCTATTCAATAGAAAAATAAATGCACAATATGTGGTTCGCATGATTATGACCGCTTCATATAAGGTATTTGCATTTTAATTCAGGTATGATCTAACGCTATCGGGATATTAGGTTTTTATAAACGTAGTTACTAGTTATTAATCAAATTAGAAACAAGCTTTTTATATACAAAAACAAAAAACTTCATCAAAATCGTTCGAGCCGTTTTTTGAGTTTTAGCGAGATTAAATGACAACAAATGATTTTGTTAAGAGAAATAAAATATTATAATTTTTTATAAAAGTGACAAAAGAACTTCAGTCCACCAGATGGCAAGCTGCAGGCTATTGACCAACTTTAATGAAGGCTACATACGCGTTGTCACTTCTGAGGACTAAGATGGAATGCCTACAGCCCGTAATTATGCCAGCTCCGGCTCTTTACCCCTCCGACCAGAACACCACTGTGTTTGGCGGCAGAAGTAAGAAGGTGGTATCCAACCAGACACAATAAAAGCCAAAAGGGGCCCCTAGACTAGAGAGTGGGGTTTTATCCACCCTAAGAAATCACTCTAAGGTGGGATACTCGGAAACGTGCGTCCGTTTATTCACCACCAGACGAAATGGATAATCGGAATTCACTTTTTCATTGTTGTTCCGCCTTTTTACCTCAAGTACAGTTCAACAGAAAACTTTTAATAACCACAAACTTAAACAAAATCACATTACGTATTGCATTTAAATCAAATTAAACTTCCTTGCTTTAGTAATAAGTACAAAAATAAGTAATTTATAGATTCTGACCAACACTAATTTCGTTATCGAATAGACGTAATTTGATATCCTGGATAAATTCGTCTCCTTTATTACAACAGATGTGTTAGCGAAAAGATGCGCGTTTTTTTTTTGAAAACAATTCAAACACTACTAAATTTGGATGTTTGTCTATAACTTCATTTGAAATAGTTTTATGCCAAAATTCTAATAAACTTATAGTTCTGTTAGGCACTCCGAATAAATACCCAACAGCCACATAGTTTTCGTCATTGAGCCATGTCTTTAACAAATGTATTTAACAAACGTGAAATACTGTTGCCATCGTATTATTATCATTATAGACATAAGATTTAACAAATAAGAAAAATAATATACGAATTTTGATTCTCCATCCACCCCGTCTGGAGTGGATAAACGAACACGCGTTTCCTAAGATATCCATCCTAGTAGGGTGGATGTCTTAGGGTGGATAAACGGAATAACCCATAAGGCATCCTATCACCGTCACATTTACCAATACAGCGTATTAAAGTCCACTGTTGAACACAGTAGAGGAGTCGAAACTAATTAATGTTATAATAAAACTATAAATTATATAGATCTATATTTTAACAAAACATAAGTGAACCAAACGGTATTACGAAAATGACGAAATAGTTTAGAAGTACGTTATTATAACAGAATTACTAAAATATAATTTGAGTATAAACTAGCACGGAAGCATTATTGAATATGTTAGGAAGGAGAAACAGTGCTAAGCCAACAGGGCTTGCATTATAGAGCAATAGCTTTCCGCTTCGCTTGAAAAGCCTAGTTTTAACCACCCTATATTTCAAAGTTACAAACTCAATTCCCTGTGTACGTTGGCAACGAGGAGTGCGACCTTATAAAATAATAACGACTTTGCCTGCAGCACATAAGCCTGATGCATTAAAGCGTATATTACTATCATCATAGCCCGAGAAATCCTGTTGAATATAGGACTTAAAATTTTATTAAAATACGAAAAGCTTTAAAAGAGAGTAAAGAGTAATAGTTTTTTTTTTTAAATAGAATACGGGTGACAAACGAGCACAAAGTCCGCCTGATGGTAAGTGGATGCTGTAACCTATATACATCTACATTTTTTCCAAAGTCCATTCCCATTCCTTGTAAAGGTGTAACCTCTGCTAGGAATTTCTCTTATTTTATTTTATAAAAGAAAATAGTATAATAATGTAATAGAATTCATAGAATATAAACACAGAATAGTAAATATTAGTAGTATACTATACCTAATAACTTAGTTGTGAGTTCTTGCCCGCGGAAGACCAGTGACGGTAGATTTAAAAAAAAATCTTGCAAAAGAAAATATAACATGAGCATCATAAATACTTTAAGTTGGTTAGGTATGACAATGCGTAATAAAACATAAAAAAATAAGTATTCCAGATACAGTATTTTGCAGTATTTAAAGAACCTCATGTATTTATGTACACCACTGTACAATTTTAGGTGTTAGGGAGTTACGACGCTATAATTGTACATGAAAACAGCGTACATACCAGTTTATACACGTACTAGGAATTTCTCTAATTTTATTTTATAAAAGAAAATAGTATAATAATGTAATAGAATTCATAAAATAAAAACACAGAATAGTAAATATTAGAAGTAAATTATACCTAATAACATAGTCGTGAGTCTTGCCCGCGGAAAACCAGTGACGGTAGATTTCATAAAAATATTACAAAAGAAAATATAACATGTGCATCATAAATACTTTAAGTTGGTTAGGTATGACAATGCGTAA
Organism: Parnassius honrathi; assembly: GCA_018247895.1. Lineage (NCBI taxonomy): Eukaryota > Metazoa > Arthropoda > Insecta > Lepidoptera > Papilionidae > Parnassius > Parnassius honrathi. The sequence continues at coordinate 6,051 of DWHP01001190.1, forward strand.
TCACACTTAAAAAAATAAGTATTCCAGATACAGTATTTTGCAGTATTTAAAGAACCTCATGTATTTATATACACAACTGTACAATTTTAGGTGTTAAGGAGTTGTTTAATATATGGACGCTATAATTTTAGGTACATGAAAACAGCGTACGTACCAGTTTATACATGTACATATAGATGGGTATGAGGATGTGATTATAGTTTTTATAGAACTTACCAATTTGATAATAGCAGCGGCAAATCAATACTAAGAAAACAATCCACGACAGCACAATCGGACCATCTTGCACCAGCACGGTATCCATTTTTAAAACAATCAGACACTTCGCATTAACATAGACCAAAGTCCATTCTAGGGTTAACAAAAAGCTGGTGTGACCGCAAGCACATAAATATATACAATGAAATGTTTTCTCGTACGAATACTTGATAAAATCGGAAGATAGGAAGGAGCAGCTCCTTTGTTTCCTCGGCACTGAATGTATACAAGAGCATGTGGGTAGGCACAGGTCGATGTCATTAGCTGACACTAAAGATATGCGATGTGTCGGTCGCTTGGCACATGAGAGGGTGACGCGATCCAAGTATTTGACGAAAAATTGTTTAATTAGTACCCGGAAAAGTTGATTGCGAAAGATTCGAAAATCATTACATTAATATTGACATACACTTGATATTATATTATGCATCATTTCTCTAGTTGACGTTTATCAGAATAATTTGTAGTGTTGTCGAAAACTAATATTATTAATACAAAAATATGATGAATATTATTTTTACGGGAAAAAATATTTCACGAAATAATGATTCAATTTATTTAAAACATTTTATACAAAAAATACAAAAACACACTTATTATTATTACATACAGTATTGGGAAAATTTTAAATTTCCCGCCTTAGAAGGAGATATAGATCGTTAATCAGATAAACGCGCGCAACGATCACGCCGCGTAGACTGACCTGCGCGTGCGCACACACATCGAGCGTGCGGCGGCGCGGCGGCACAATGCACTCGTAAATGATAACGAAAATAAAACACGCCTCCCAACGAGAAAAAGGAACAAAATCTCGTATTTATCACCTAAGCTTTAAAATAAGGCAAATAGTAAGTGTTAACGCTCTGATCAGTCAATGACCTAGAAATAATGATGCGCGCCTCAGGCCTTAACTTGGTATTTTTGTACAGAATATCATTAATTTGTGAAAATCGGCGAGGTGGCGTATAGTAGTACCTAGTGAAAAATATTGAATTTAAATGTTTCGAATGCGATATAGATGGAATTGGGCATAGAGGAAAGTTACTAGTCGGATAGCAGGTAAATAACTGCAAATAACACAAAATATTTTATCCGGTATGCGTCGAATATTAGCATTATGTCTTTCTACGTCCGGCGTAAGTACGTCACTTGGAGGCTCTTTCCGAGGGTCTTTAAAATATTATTTTAATATTTCTTGTCTGTCTTTAGAGAATTTAGGTTAGACAATTTTATACAACAGAAACTAAAAAAAAAACATTAATATTTTAATTTCAGACTGTTGATACGGTAACGTATTTCGTTTTACTTTACCTATTTACAAAGTGAGTTCTTGATTACTTTGCCAATGGAAAATGGTAATGATGACGATGTGAGTGAAGTGCCTCAGTTCAAAAAAGCCTATGGCAATCTTGTATAGAAAACACGCACATAGTAATAGGATTGAAAGACACACGCCACTGTCAAGTTATCCAATTTCTTTGCCTTACGAACAACGAAACATATCGTTTAATACGAATATTTGATATTTTGACAACAAAGATTTAGACCTACAGAGCGTTTATATTATATCCGATTGTATGGGTAGGGCTGAATTTCACCATGTCATTTCTGCACGCTATCTTGCAGAATACAGGGTAATTGGCTACAATGCGCCTGTGCATAAGAATGGCAAAATTAGCTTCGAATACCAATTTTTTCACAAACTTTTTTTGACATCGTCTTTTTAAGAGCGCAGAGCAATATTAAGAATTAACATAACTTAAATATTCATGAACAAAAAACGTTAAGAATTCCGAGGAAAATCTTTTTACGGGTCTATAAAAGGTTGTTTGATATTATATGACTACAAAGCAACCAAACACTGTATTAGTGTATAAGAAATATACACAACGTACTATTTAGAGAACATAATGGGAAAAATAAAGATGAAACAGATTGAAAAGCTTCCAAGCTGTAAGAAACTATGAAAGAATGTAACAGCTGCATATCCTCCGATGCGTGCCATGACTTGAGATTAAGAAAAAAATAACTTTCCGTACTAAACAAAATATTGTTAATATATTAAAGGCAATATGTTCATCGCTTTGCTATTTACTATTATACCCACTTGCAATATACTTCGTCAGGTCATAAGTTTTCAAGTCAAAAACTTTTCATAAAATTAGTGGTACACTTTTTGATAATTGTATAGAAATTATATATTAAATGAAAGGTAATTTAATTTAGAATACGATTATATTTACATTATTCAAAATGCCTTCACCTATTTTGAATACATGCCCTTAATCGACGCGACCAATCATCAATCGCAGCACGCACCACTCTCATAATTATCTATTTCTGCCGATGCTTTAACCAAAGATGCTCGGAAAGATTCCAAATTCTGATGAGGTTTAACGCAGACTTTCTCCTCCAAATGTCGCCATATCTTATAATCCAGCGTGCTTGAATTTGGACTAGAAGAGGACCAGTCTTCATGTCCGATAAAGTCAATTCCATGGGCGGTCAACCAGTTTTGCGTGCTTCGTGCCATATGAGCTGGTGCAGAGTCCCGTTGGAATATCCAATGTCTGTATTTGAACATTGTTTGAGAAAGAGGTTCTACTATGTTTGTTAGTACGGTAATTTGGTACACCTTGGCACTGGTTTTTACACCTTTTTCACAGAAAAACACCTCAGTTAAGTTTGAATATGAAACTGCAAGCCAAACCATGAGTGACGAAGAATGATGTGCTTGTTGAACTCTCGGAATACGCGTGCTGGCTTCTTCACTGCTGTGGGCATACACCTTTTCATTTTGTTTATTATAATTTTCTTCGATGTTAAATTTTTTTCATCCCAAAAGAAAATTTTGCGGTATTTTTATCCCACGCACCGCCGTAACAAAGCGCGAGATCTATCCAGCCTAATTTTTTTGAAACGCTCGTTAAAAAAGTGTACGGTCTTTTTACGATAAGCTCGTGGTCCTAGGTCTTCATTGATCACTCTTTTGACTGTGGTTCTGCTTAGGCCCATCTGAAGAGCAAAGATTTTTTGTTTACGAACAGGATTTCGTTGGATTCGCGCCTACATTGCTTTGATGATCGCGGTTGTCCTAACTGTACGAGATCGGCCGGTTCTCTTACGGTCTTACAAGCTTGAATCTTCAGTGAATCGTTTGATAGTGCGATAAACAAATCATAGGGTTATTTTCAATTTTTGTAGAATATTGAAAATCAATTTTGGCGCGTAACCACAGCGGTGCAACACGATAACCGCTACTCTATCTTCTTTCTTCAATCACTCCATTAAAAAAGAATGAAAATAAATGTCTTTTTGTCGGCAAGCGCAAACGTTATATTTTTAAAATTGGTGAAGTTCATCTAGCCAGTTTTCAAAAATTTTAAATAATAAGGTTTCGACAGAACTTATGACCCGTTCGCTGATGGATATGATTCATTCGTACAGTAGGAAAAATTATAATAACCATGCTTGGTGGACAGATTTGCAATTCCATACAGGCTTCTTGGACTGATACTGTCACCAGCCTGAAGAATTTACATATGTCATATAAAAGCCATATTTTTTTTTAATTTCCACTGTCGTCTCTTTAGATAACAACGGGATAATATAGAAAACATAAAGCCACTACATAGACAAGAGGCAACATTAAAAATGTGAACAATCGACTTCAATAAGCGAACATCATCAATGTGGTCAGTCGATAAAATACGCATTATTAAGAATAACTCAAAAACTACTGGTCAGATCATGATCAAATATATATCGGACCACATAAGAAGCACCAGCTATCAAATAAAAAAAAGAATCGTCAAAATCGGTTCACCTAGAAAAAAGTTCTGAAGTTTCACACATAAAAAAGCATACAGTCGAATGGAGTACCTTATTTTTTTAAGTCGGTTAAAAGCATACCAACTGCATGCTCTAGTGGTCAGACTTTGAACTTAAAAGACTTGCTAAAATGTGAGTCCGTGTGCGATTTACAGCCGGATATAATTGTTCAAAAACAAATTATTACAACATCACCGATTTTTTTAAAAACAACGATTATGGCGTAAAGAACGTGCAATACAAAGGACAATCGTGACATCAGTGATATCCACGTGCGAATGTAGTCTGAAAATACTCTAGCAGAAGAACTAACATGATGTGTCAGTCAGACAGATGGCACCTATAACCGGTATGTTAACAAAAGCGATTCATACCATTCGTTACGACATAAGTCACGATAGGTTATAAATCATCATAATATCAATGCAGATGTAACCTATACGTGCCAATACGTTGAGAATGAATCATAAATTCTTGTCTTTTCGTAATGCTGTTATGGAAAGTACAAAACGTTTTTTAAAAGCTAATGTCCGAGACTATTTTAGCGAACCGTGTATTTACGACTATTACGCACAATAATTAAAATTTTGTATGTTACCTGCTGAATGAATACGCATACAATGAAAAATCTTTTGATACGTGGTGGAGAAATGCTACGACTACATTATGGTTGTAGATCGAGTGGGTCGGTTCGACCAGGGAAAACCCACGCTCTAGAAGAATAGCGGCGATAAATAGCAGCTTAATGCAAATGTATTTCGTGTGGTGAGTGTAGAAAACCCAAAGACTATATAACCACTGGTGGTGGTTATATTCTCAATGAGAAAATCGGAGACCCATTTTATTGAAAATGAAGTATGTATTCCATCTTAGTCCTCAGGGGGGACAGCGCATTCTGCATTTCAACCCTTAATCAAAGATAGATGCTGATGTCTATGGGCCACAGCATCCACTTATCATCAGGCGAATTGTGTGATCTTTTGTCACTCTTATTTCATAAACAAAATTCGAAAAGCTGAAAAATATATGACAAACCATTACTTTCGTTAACTAACACATTAAAATATTGTAATTCGCAAAAATTTCACCGATCACAGACATGTTACGTCTTATTTAATAATCAAATTATATGTTGAAATTAGTATTAAATCTGTATTAAATCTGTAAAGAGAAATTGCATACTAAGGCAGTAAAGTTATCCAAAATGTATCTTTGACACAAGGTGCATATAAAGGACTTTTTTAATTTTAATAATAATAGAGAAAACAAATTGATGGAGGCACAAAAATAATAAATGAAGAATCATAAGGTAGAAATTTATTAAAATTTCCAGTACTCATAAATACCTAAATGGACTAGTTGATTTAGCACCGGCAATAAATCATAATCACTTGATGCGCATTCACACACAGAATACATACCATGTGATCAGGTCAATTGATACTTTGAGAAGCTTATCTAGTAAATTTTAACGTATCATAAATTAAATTTGCGTACAATGCTTATTTACAAAGGAATTTTAGTGAGCACATAACCCACAATTATATTAATTTGCATGTAACTTACTATTAAAACTTTTGCTAATTTTCTACCTGTCTGCTGTTTTTTTATTTATATAACAATTGAAACAGACAGTATGCTCTTCTTATTCTTAGTCATGGATCTGCAAACTTCATCTACTGTATATGGGCAAATTCTAGAGGCGACATTTTAGGAGTCAGCTCCCTCTTAAATATTTTGATGACAAATGATTTAACTATGATGAATAGCGCAAGTAAAAATCTCAAAATCAGACAGTTCTTATTGAATACCTAGCTTACAATTTAACGAAAGCTGTAGATGTTAAAATTCTGAATATAGACATATTCCACTCATACACACGCATACAAGCAAGATTAGGAATTAGTATAAAAACAGTAGATCGTTTTGTTCATTTTTAAATCAAGTGAAAAATAGTTTATCATTGATATTTGCGAAAAAGAAAAAAAGGTGGGGGCGAATGTTTTCAGCACGTGTCAGCTTCGCGTGGCAGAAACCTATGCATTACCAATGAGCCTCTCCTGTTATAATAAAGCTTGATATTGCGGATTGCAGACATCTCGCAACTTGAACACCGCTCCCCGGCATCTGTCTGGGTATTTTACGTCCGGCAAAATCGAGATTGATATACGAATACCATCTATCGAAAGACATAAGAACTTTCTTACATATCCCAAAATCGCCTCTTATAAACACACTCGATGAAATACCTATACCTTACGCAGCCACCACACGTCAGTATAAATCCTTTTAACTATATTAAAACTACTATTAAAAATCCAAAAATAGTAACGATAAGATCGTAAACTTTACTTATATTATTTCCTGCAACACGTAGTTATTGAAATGTATATTCTCCAAACATAAATTCACTCAATATTTCGATCAAGATGTCCGCAATCCCGAAACCGTTGTTCGCTAGCCAATTCTGCATCGCGGTAACACACGCCAACGTGCGAAATAGTTATTATCGGGTCCAATTCTAAAACATTACATTTCACAGTTAAATCAGTCGTTTACTGTGTTTAAATTTAAGGCAGTTGTTATTTCAAATAACTAACTTTCGAAAATCGTTTCGATAAATTTGTCACAATATTAAAGTTACTGCAATCATTTTTTGCACAACCACCTATTAAAAAAATCGTTAAATTGAAGTTTCTCTGAGATCCTCCAGGGATACTGCCATAATGACTTTATGGTTCTAAATCGAAGGTGAGTGATGTACTCACCATTGATGTATATACCCTATACTTTCCAACCGTCTTGAAAACGTCCTAGAATGCAGTCGTAAAGATTTTCGAGGTATGAATATAATGTTAGTGTCTCTCTGCAGTAGGATAGGTTTCGTTCTCTGGTTTTATACTCGAATAGCCATCGTAGTCCTGCTGTTCAAACACTTCAGCACTTCATATACGGACTGTCGACTTAAATAAAAGAATATTTACTCGTTGTCTCTCATTAAGTAGTTATTCAATTTTAGCGATAGTCAATAACATGCATGATTGAGCCACTATCTCGGTAATGATAGCCTTATATGCTTGCAACACGATGCAAATAATGAAGGTGTTATTAATTGCATATACAGTGTAAATGTTAAAAACAGCAAAATTCTAATACAGATAATAAAAGGATAAAGCTCGAGTATATTTAAGTTTAAAAAGAAATTTCAACGTCGCTAAACCACTTTAATATACACTGACAAAGTAAACTGTCACCGAAAGGTCTTAAAGATTATTTTTACATTATATTAAAAAACTTACTTAGTACATTTAATAGAAACGGCCAATCACTGTTTATTAAAAACAATACTTCTGCCCCAGAAACTAGCATGAAAAGGAGAACTCCTTTGATGTCAGAACTGAAACTGAAGGCTGAGGAAACGAGCAAGTGTTTGTCGACTTTACACTTAAAAGCTTGCGAACAGCCCTTGACACTTGCAAGTTTACCGGAGAAAGTGGTTTTACAACGGGCGGGGGATCTTTTGTGTGACCTCACCTTCGGTCGTTTAAATCAATAAAGCACTTACTGTTTAAAAATCTATCTAACGGAAAAACTTAATCCAAAATTTCTGCAAAAAATATGTCTACATTACAAAATTCATATTGCGATTTAAAAGAAAACCTACAAGACAAATGGTAAGCAAACATATTCATGTTACTTTAAATGATTCTAATGGTGGCCACACACGGTCATTTAAACTGATAACTCCAACTGATCAGTTCAAAGTAAACAGTTGATATTTTTTAAAATAGCGAATTTTCGATATATCCCATAAATAAACTATGTAAAACTCCGATATTAATATATTTATAATGATCGATATATCGAAAATCCACTATTTTAAAAAATATCAACAGTTTTAGTTTGAACTAATCAGTTGGAATGATCAGTTTAACTGACCGAATGTCCAATATACTTTGAAATCGTCCAACTGATTTTGAGGAAGTTTTTTGTGTGTATTTGAATGGGTCCCTAGATGGTTTTGTATTTACATTTGGACCCGGTATGTGGCGCTGTTGTCGAGATCCAGAAATCACCCGCGCGAAGCCGGGACGGATCGCTAGTTTAATACGATATGAAAATTATTTTAACATCAGACTTGTAATTGAAAGTTTTTAAATATTATTTATTTCAAAATTAGTTTCGAATACCGTTTTAATCTGATAACAAAAGAGCATTTTCTCGGGTCGTGGGAACAGCCTTATACAAGGATCGTTTTTCCTTGCATTTAGACATTTATGTATATGCGAAGAGATATATATTTATATTTCCTGTAATTTCAACCCTGAAAACCCGTAGCATAACATACTTTTGTATTTGAATGATTATAATAGCCATGTTTGTACAGAACTTAAATCTAAGAACGCCCTTAGAGTACTAGTGGCATATAACAATGACAGTCAGTTTACATCGTTAACACGTAGCGCGTTGCTTAATCAGAGCAGAAGGTAGACCTTGCTCTATCTTCCAATCATCGCTGTTGACTAACGTACCGTGGGAAACAATAGTCAACTTTTCCAAGTTGGTTATATAAATGTACATTTTAATCAATTATTTATAGCTGAGTTGATGGCAACCATGCTTGAGTAAATAACGATCATGGGTTCGAGTCTGAAGATATATAATTTATATGTTACTATATGTACTCATATCGATAAGTACTAAAACTCTCCCTAAGTAAACTCCTAGATTGATTCCAGAACCCGAATTAATTTAGTAATTATTATGTGATCTATCTAATAATTCTATCAATTTAAAAGTTTTACGGATTCTTAAAGTATTTTACACGTTTTTCCTGCTATATTAACTGAAGCCTATGTTTTCAGGTTGCAGAATTATTATTATTCGGAAAACTTACGTTCATTTTTAAAATTTTTGATATAATTATCTTCTTAAGATAAATTAAGAACTTAAATAAGCAGACAATATGATCTTCTTACGATGCTGATAAGAATATGCCTTCCATGTTCAACGCTCCATATGAGAGAAAATATACAGCGCGGGCTTCGAAGCATGGCCCCAATGTCAATGTCACCTTTCAAATTTGCCTTGCCCATACCAGAATCACTATAGTCACAGCAAATGTGTAGATAAATTTTTGCTATAAATTTACCTCATTTGATAAATTATGGGGTTTGTTACTCAAAGTTCCAGCAAGATACATAAGACAATTTTTAAGTTGTAGGTATAATGTAATTGCCAAATTATTTATCGATCAATGGTATTTTTTTAATTTTTATATCTAATAATTATTAGACTTGCAACAAATAGTATATTAGGCCACACACCGCATGCCGAATATTCCGCAAACTTCCTGGCCGATTAGCCGAATATTAGGCAAAAGTATTCGGCTGAAGAGTAATTAGTATTTACTCTTCAGAGCATCTATTCTCTGAAGCTGGGATTATCTAAGAGAAGAAAAGGAGTAAACTACTGCCTAAAAATGAAGAAATATTAGTCTTTCAGCACAATTATCTTTCAATTTAATCACGATAATGAAAAAATGAATTTGTATAACATGGAAGTTGACTACGATTATCTTAATGATTATAAAATAAAGAAATATTTTCATTTCATCAATTATCTGATTACAACAAAACCTCTTACTTAAGTATTCGGTATTTGGTCGATTAGTACCTAGATATTCGATATTTGACCGAATAGGATAAAAGTAGCCGAATAGGCTGAATACTGAATAATAGCCGTATATTCATTGCAACTCTACAAATAACGTTTTCATACAGCGTGGTATTAAGTCAAATCATGTGTGTTTTTAACGCATTCTAATCAGCCTGTATACATATTGGACCAATCACTTCAAACCGGCGTCATTTATTTTGAATTCAGAGCAATGAACTCTAGTTATCTATAAAATTAACTCCTCAGAATTCGTTGACGCCTGATTTGCATACTTACGTTATTTTCTTTGATAATATTATAAGGAAACACCAAATGGGTCAGGGACGGCATGAGATACTCAATCGACGATAAATTATTTATGCATGATTTGTATGTATAAATGCGACGAATGTGGGTGAGTTAACGCGAATTTTCCGGAATCCGGGCGTAAACGGTACTCACGTGCGTAGGCTTAACGAAATATGTATGCTACGTGGTAGAACCAAGTTGCGGTGTATTATGACCGCAACGCAAATATTTCAGCTTGTATGTATGTGTTTACTTGTTTTCTTAGCCGGGAAAGGATCACGCTCGCACCATCACTGAATACATAATAGTATTGCGTACAGCTCACCTCTCACCTCTCAGAAATAAGGGGAGGCCTGTGCCTAGCAGTGGGACGTATATAGGCTGTAACTTTTATTGCGTACAGAATGGCAACTTACCTCCCCGCACTCATTTCAAAAGCCGCACCCTACCACGCACTTCGTTGTAGACAACACTGACACTTGAACGAGGGCACGCGATCGGACGAACCTGACGCGAACACACAATTTTATAATTTGAAATATAGATATCTATAATTGTGTTTTCATTAAGATGGTTGTATACTGTCCTGTATTTGGATGCTTTTCTACTTCAAGAAATGATAAAGAAAAGAATGGTAACTTTTTTATTATATATATATATAT
>DWHP01001191.1:0-16759 GCA_018247895.1 Parnassius honrathi
GTGGCTCAGGACCGTGCTTTGTGGCATACCTTGGGGGAGGCCTGTGTTCAGCAGTGGACTTGTGAAGGGCTGTAATGATGATGATGATGATGATGATGATGACAATGTAAGTTAATTGAGATAAGTAGCGCGCTCGTGTCCTGTTCCTATGCCGGTTGCAGGCGGAACGCCGGGCTGCCGCGCGCTCGGAGGAAGGCGCGAGGCCTTATCTTATCGACGACGTGCCATTGTTCTCTGGTAGTGGCGTGATATCAGAGTATGGCCTAACGCTCATGCGCGTAGCGGATTTATGTAGGTCCAAGGGAAGCGAGTTATGCCAGATATTCCTCCTGGCTAGACCGTAACTACGGTCGATAGTAGTCTGTAAATCTTACTCTTCGGCCACTACGCGTGATTTTCTCCTTGTTGATGACAGTTTCCGTAGGGATTTTGGGTTCAAGTTCTTTGGTTTCTTTGACCATGTAAGCTGGTTTAAGTCTATTCACAGAGACGTTGTTTTTCTTTCCCATCATGTCCATGGTAAAGTACAGGGCTTGCCTGTTTAGTACTTTGAAGGGTCCGTCGTAGGCTGGTTCGAGTGGGCTTCTGACGTGATCTCGGCGTAGAAAAACATGACGATGTGTGGAGGTCACGTGGTATGTAGAATCGCGTTGTAGTGCTTGTGTGCCATGATGTTTGCTTGGGAGTGAGCTTCGCCATGCAGGATCGTAGACATGTTACGTACTCTGTGACGTCTGCCGTGGTGTAGTCGTCTATTGGAGATAGGTATTGGCCTGGTAAGCTTAGAGTTTGACCATATACCAATTCAGCAGGCGCAGTTTGTAGATCCTCTTTCCACGAGTTGCGGATGCCAAAAAAACCAGTGGAAGGGCTTCCGTCCACTGCGATGATGTGTGGCACATGATTGCCGCTTTGAGTTGACGATGAAGTCGCTCGATGATGCCGTTCGCAACTGAGTGACAGGCGCTTGCGCGGGTGACGTGCACCAACTAACTTGGTGAGAGCTTTGAAGAGATGACTCTCGAACTGGCGTCCGCGGTCTGTAGTTACCAGTGCAGGACAACCGAATTGGGTTATCCAGCCAGACACTAGAGCAGCCGCGCAGGTCTCCGTCGTGATGTCCATCATGGGGTATGCCTCAGGCCATCGCGTGAATCGGTCGATGACGGAAAGGCAATATCTGTAACCAGAAGACAGAGTTAGGGGCCTTACGATGTCGAGGTGGATGTGTGAAAATCTCGACGAAGGAGTGAGGAAAGATGAATATGGTATGACAGGTGATTTTGCTCTTTTGGCATGATAAGAATTGTCGGGACCACTCTCTACAATCTTTACGTATCCCTGGCCATACGTATGTTTGTGAGACCAATCGCACATTAGCTGATCTTACTGGATGGTGTAAGCTGTGTAGTGTATCAAAAACTTGTTTTCTGAACTGGGGAGTAACGTAAGGTCGTGGCGGCTGCACAGAAGTGTCGCAGTAGAGCTGCTCTTAGCAATTGCGGAGTCATGTCTATCGGATGAGACCCTTTGATTTTTGAGCCACTGAAAACTTCATTCAGCGGTGCTTAAAGTTGGGCTGCGTTGGGAATAAAGCGACGGTAAAAGTTCAGCATGCCTAAGAAACGTCTTAGTTCTTTGACGGTTTTTAGAACGGGGTATTGCCTGATAGTTTCGACTTTGGTCTCAAGTGGTTTAGTACCTGCAGCTGACACGTGGTATCCCAGGAACGTGACTTCTGGTTGGCCAAGTGTACTGTTGGCAGTGTTTTCCACTACGCCGTACTGCTTTAGGCGTTCGAAGAGTTGCCGCTGATGGTTCTTGTGCTCTTGGATTGATGACGAAAATACTAAGATGTCATCTATGTATCCGTATCAGAAATCGAGTCCTTGCAACACCTCGTCAATGAACCTCTGGAAGGTTTGTGCTGCGTTTCTTGAGCCATAATTCATGAACGGGAATTCGTACAATCCAAATGGAGTCGTGATCGCCGTTTTCATGATATCGTCTGGATTGACAGCAATCTGATTGTACGCCTTTACCACGTCAATGGTAGAAAAGACGGAACAGCCTGTAAGTTGATGTGAGAAGTCGTGAATACGACGGATGGGATATCGATCAGGTATAGTTCTATAGTTCAGTGCTCTGTAGTCTCCACATGGTCTCCAACTGTCATCTTTTTTTCTTACCATGTGCAGAGGAGAAGACCAAGCGCTTTCCGATGGTCTGGCTATAACGCTGGCGAGCATGTCTGAGAACTCCTGCTTCGCAGCTTGCATGTGAAGTGGATCCAGGCGTTGAGGCTTGCTGGCTACTAGAGGTCCTGGAGTCGTCATGATGTGATGCAGAGTATTATGTTTGCATGGTAAGTGACGGCGAGTTACCTCTGGGAATTCGCGCAGTATCTGGTGAAATTCGGTTCCTCCGGTGACTGACTTCACCGAAGCGATGTCCTCTGTTGATGTGCGGGCTGCGGCGTTGACCGAGAGAGTAGTGACATTGTCGACCAATCGTTGATTCCTACAGTCGACGAGTAAATTATAGTGGCTAAGGAAGTCAACTCCGATGATCGGTCGTGTCACATCGGCTATTGTGAAATTCCATGTGACATTCCGTCTCAATCCTAGATTGAGGTGTAGCGTTATCGGTCCGTAAGTATGTATGACTATGTTGTTAGCAGCTATGAGGTCATACCTGGATTTAAAACAGGGCGTCTTGACTGCTGACCGGGGAAAAACACACAGGTCTGAACCAGTGTCCACGAGGAACTGCATTTTTGATGTCCGATTAGTGATGAATAAACGGCCTGTTGAAGAGGGCGGTCATTAGCCGTTACTTGCGACACCCCTGTAAGTTTTCCGCCTTGTAAGTGCGAGGCTGCTTACACTTGTTTACTTTTTGCCCATATGTGTAATGGTAAAAACAGTGCGGGTGATCCGGCGGAAACTTTTTGGGTCTGGGTCTTGAGTTCGATCGCGACCTTAAGTGTGAGCGGGAACGTTGTTGCCTGTTGAGTTGAGTAGTAAGAAGTGCTACTTGCCTCTTTAGTTCACTTATCTGCCTGGCCATAGTGTTACGGTGTTTCGGCGCCCTAGTAGAGGTGCTGGCAACTTGCGGGCTCGCTGGCGCGATCTCGTACACCCTGTCTGCGAGTTCGGCTAGTTTATCCAACTATAAGTCTGTTATCTGAGAAGCAATCACTGTTTGTACATTAATGGGCAAATGACTCGACCATAATGTTTTAATGACGTCTGATGCTGCAGATGCTCCGGCTAGATTCTGACGGTGGCGTAGGAACTGCGATGGTTTCTGATCTCCAAGCTCTTCATGGTTGAGCAATTGCTGGAGGCGCTTCTCCTGCGATACTGGAATACGACGTATTAGTTCACTTTTCAATGTTAGGTACTTATCGGTTCTAGGTGGGTTAGTAATAATATCCTTAACTTCCCTAGCGTAAGGCTAGTTGCGCGGCTACGTAATAAAATTTTATCTCGTCATTCGTAATCCCGGACAACAGGAACTGGCCTTCCATTTGTGCGAACCATAAGGCAGGCTCGTCGGCCAGGAATTGGAGGAACTCTAACACCAACTCTCAAAATTTCTGCAGGAGTCAAATCTTTCTGATCTGAGTGACGTTGACTATACTCGGTTCGTCTATCATAGCATAATATTAAAATAAAAAAATAATGATACGCTCACCTTGTTGACTTGGACCACGCCCTATCCTTTATTATCACCACGTTGTTTTTGAAGCTAAATCGTGGCTTCCGTACGATGCGTAGCTCAATTTACCGCTATTTTGGCTTTGTCGACGGTTCACCAATCGTAGGGTTCACCAATCGTCGGGATTACCAATCCCAAACGCGGAAGTCACCAATGTGGGTACCATGCGGAGACCACACCCAATGTCAGCGTGTTCGAATACGTTATATTGTAAAGTAACGAATAATAATGTGGGATAGGAATAAGTATTAACTGACTCAAATAAAGTAATGTTATTTCTATATTATAAACAACTTTTACTATAAATAAATTTACATGATAACATTTACAACGAGAACAATGTAAGTTAATTGATATAAGTAGCGCGTCGTGTCCTGTTACTATGCCGGTTGCAGGCGGAATGAACGTCGCACATTCTCGCGTTCCGTTGAAGGCGCGGTGTCCTCCTATCTTATCGAAGATTCGCAATGTTGTGGCGTGATATAAGCATATAGCTTAATCTTCATGCGCGTAGCCGATTTGCGTCGGTCTAAGTGAAGCGAGTTAGGCCACAAATGTATTGATGGGCTGATTATTAATGATGTTTTATTGTTTTCCTTTACACCTACTTCGAAGGTGTCATACCTTTGCTGCTCTGTCGAGGAAGTTGTAATAAATGAGCTGCCTTCTCACTAATCAGGGAGGTCTGGGAACTCTGATCAATCAGGGCTCGAATTTTGATGTAAGTGCCATCAACACGTAGCACTTTTACTTTAATGTTGTTGCTAAGAAGGTTTAATTTATATTGTTTTGTGACAATTTAAATTAAACATTTATATTGTTTTGTGACATGTTGGTAGCATTTTTAAGTTGTTCTGTTCCTGAGGTTAAAGGCTTCACGTAGGCATCGAGTATAAGCATGTTGTGTCGGCATTGACACTCGCGGCAACGTTTTTCCGATAGACAATTTTTGCCATAGTGATCACAAAGACAATTGAAGCAGTATTTTAATTTCGCAGTAGTATTTTCCCTTTTAGATGGTTGTAATTTGAGAAAGTTGCTGGAAGTTGTTGCCGTGGTTTTTGTTTTTGTTTTGTGGAAATCCTGTTTGAGTGTTTTCGACGCATAATTAATGACTTGAGATGTTGTTTCAGGCTGAGAAAATTTTGCTACGGAGTCTTGTTTGCGTCGAGATGATTCGAGTGACGTAAATTTATTTTCCAAAATATTGAAAAGATCTCCTAAAGTTGGCAAATCCCTAGGATTCATTAGGGATTTGATGTAATCCTTGTGATGAACTTATTTGTACGTCTATGCCCAGGTTCTTAATGGCATTTAGGCTTTCGTTTACGCTTTCATAAATGTTCTTGATATGTATTGCTAATTTTTGTTGAGCAATAGGTAAATTTAAAAGAATTTTTACATGAGGTCCAAAAATTAAATTTTAATTATTATATCGATGATTCAACAAATCTTAACAAACGTGATAGTTATTCGAACTGGAAAGCAGGTGTTGTACCCCCGAGTTTACTTTTTAAAAACTGCAGTTTCTGGGCGTTTGATAAAGTTCAATTGGTACAAACTGCTTCGCAAAACAAATCCTTGATTGATACCAATGATGATAACTGCCTGTGAACTTAGATATGTGTGATATGTGTGGACTTTTCTCGGTGACTTTCAGACCACATCTTTGTATTATATTTCTTGATTTGGATAAATTTATGCCATAAAATCTGAGGGTTTGTTTCATCCGCTCCTTTGTGACCATTCAATTCGCTATCCAGCTCCCAGTGTAAGACGTCGATAGCTGCTCAACGAGACTGGAGAGTCCGTAACAAATCTTGGAATTCCCATTTCTCTGACACTATTTAAAAGTTGATATTTGACAATGTTCGTTGAAATGCTTTAAAGTTGCTGTTCTGTTTTTTTTTCTACATTTCTTCTGTTTTCCTCAATGTTGATCTTGTGATCGGGGATGGACTACGCGCTTACAGAATGCTAACGTAAAGTAGCAACTTAATAATGCTGTGTTTCGTATGGTGAATGAAGAGAACCGGAGACCATTTTTACTGGAAGTATCCAGGTGGTTAGTCCTCAAGGGTGATAACACATTTATTCTTAACTAGAGCTTATTGTAAATAAACGAAGATGTCTATAGGCCACAGTATCCACTTACCGTCAGATTAACTGGGTAATTGTTCTTCACCGTAAAAAATAACGAAGCTGAGGCGAAACTTGGGCTAAATAGTACAGGAGGAAACAACGCATGAGTACCGAAAACTATTACACCTCAATTTTTTATGCGATTGTCTTCAAATTGTCCTTCTGATGATATAACTTGGCAACTCGGTGCCATATTGTTTAAACCGATTTTTTTTACAATTGGAGGTAATTGCTATTTTCTTTACGTGGTAGAGCCATGCTGCAGTTATGCCGCAGACCGGGGAAGGATTACGCTCTCACAGAATATCGGCGTCAAATAGTAACTTAATGCTGTGTTTCGTATGGTGAGTGTAGAGAACCGGAGACCCTTTTTACTGGAAACGAGGCATTCCATCCCAGTCCTCACGGGTGACAACGCATCTGCATATTGATTCGTAATCGAGGATAGATGTAGATGTCTATGGGCCACAGTAACCACTTACCATCAGGTGGACTGTGTGCTCGTTTGTCACCCTGTTCTATAAAAAAAACATAATCGTAGATGGATATAATGTTACAGTAATAAAAAAGTTTGTCGAAATTATTTTGAAATTTTAGCTTCCCGCTGTGGAAATTGAGAATTTTCAAAAATCGGGAAGTTATTGTTTTTACACCGTTTTTCGAAAATTGAGTTTTCATCAAATCTTTACGTTTTGAGGCCACAGGAAGCCCTGACAATTTGTGTGTGTGTGGATGTATGTAAACCTCATATAACTTTTGAACGACTTGACCGATTGAAATGAACTAAGCGGGTTACCAATCAGCTTTTAACTTTGAAAAACCACGTCGATCGCCGTCGGTCCGGTCAAAATCGGTTGGTTCGTTCGTGAGATTCGTTACAGAAAAAATAAAAAAAAATTGTTTTTTTTTTTAAATTACTCCGATATTTCATATTAAACGTCATAATTTGGTAAAATTTGGAGCGCTTTTTATTTGAAGTTAGCGGGAAGTTCCAGGGATGGCCTGCAGGGTCAACCAATTTTTTTGGTGCAATAGTTTTTAATTAACTATATGTTGGATCGAGATCAGATTGGAAAATTCTGCTATAACTACTGAGCCCATAGTAAAGGCTTCGTTAAAAAAGGCTTTGTACATGTTTTGAATTGATGCATAAGAAATTTTACTTTTAACGAGGGTAAGTTTGGTTATAATTGCTCGCAGTTTTTAAAATACAAAATTTATATGTTCAGTCCATTTGACTTGATTGTCATTATTAAACCTAGGTACTTTCGTTTATTACCAACCTCCACAGAGTGAACAAAAGCATTTTTAGATTTTGGCACGCTAACAGTTGTAGTTGTGTGCAATCAGCGTGAAGTCACGAGGTTTTCTATACAGAACTAATGAACTTACATTAATTTAGTTTTTAATAGATTCTTAAAATTGCTTTGCAATTAGCTGAGAGCTAATTGATGATATTGGTAGCTGCTATAAGACAAGTGTCGTCAGTGAATTTATACAATTCCCAGTGTTTGAAGGTTTTTACTATTACTTGCGTCGCTTACGGATGTAATGTAATGGAGTGGTCTAAGTACGGACCCTAGTGCCGTGCAGTCTGAGACTTTAATTTTTGTTTTCATAGTATCTCTAACCTTGACCACGTTTAACCTGTTCTAAAAAAAGTAAACCAATGGCGTAAAACCATTAGGGATTAGTATGTCACAGTCTATAAAAATCTCAATTAAGGTGAGGGTGAGGTTAGATTTATCATGTTAGTAGAAACTATGTGTGAATTTTGAGTATAGTTTTGTTGTACCCTTTTTAGGCTGAAGTCCGTTTACATTTACTGCGTAATTTTAATCCGTTTATGCAAAACCTATCTAAAAGAATGACATATTAAACACGATCGAAGTAAAGACCTTATGTTACTCGTACATGGCTAAATGCACTTCTATCCACCATTTATTAGTTACTATTCAACCAAAACAAAATTATAGAAAATTCTTAAGCCAAATGATTAGCCACTGTCCAAAAAAGGTTGGTTACATAGCAAAATTCTTTTATGTAATATTACTATTAATTTTTCTTAAATTGCTTTTATTACACATATTATTCTAACACTATAATTAACCCCTCCCTTTTATTTTAATTTTAATAATAACTAACTAACCCATGCAAACGCCTGGTTGGTGTTCCATTAAATAAGGCCAAACATAATCGGTTTGTTGGAAGAGAGGAGCAAGCGCCGGTATCCCGGTAAACAGGGATTCTCCTTTACCAGCCTCCAAGAGGAGAACCGAAGCTCTACGTCCTTCACTAAGTCGTGATGCGAGCACGCTCCCTGCGGACCCTGCACCGACTACGATAAAGTCGTATTCAACAAGAGGTCCTTTAAACCCTGGAACATTTAGAATAAAATATGTTATAAGAAATCAAGAAATCACTTTTCTTTCTTCGTGTTTACTAGCCTGTAAAAGTCCACTACTGGATTAAATTTGTTTATTTGCTGCACTTGGCAGATGGACGTTGTTTCCCGTCGTCGGTCTGAGTAGTATTTTATGTCTGACGTCACGAGATCGCTATACCACCATTTATCGGAAGCCCTAATTAAAGGTGCTCGTTATATTACGCAGCAAGCTAAAGTTGCATAAAACTACAATCATGTAAAACCATCTATTATGGATTCTTAAAACTCTGCAAATTGTCATAGAGCTATTTTGTTACTTAAATGATTAAAAGATGTCGTTGATG
Source organism: Parnassius honrathi (assembly GCA_018247895.1). Classification (NCBI taxonomy): domain Eukaryota; kingdom Metazoa; phylum Arthropoda; class Insecta; order Lepidoptera; family Papilionidae; genus Parnassius; species Parnassius honrathi. The sequence goes on from DWHP01001191.1 coordinate 8,596, forward strand.
CGTAGTAAGTTATGTTAACCTTAATTCTATTGAAATGACGTCGAAATTCAAAAATGGAATAATTATACGCTGTGTTAATAAAATAAAGCAGATCAAAACAGATAACACATAGAAGCACTGATACTAGTAGATGTCTGCTGGAGCTGTAAAATATGTTTTATGATTATGCTTATGTTTGGTGATGTGTAACGTTTATGTCACACCTATGACGGTAATTGGGAGCACTACGCTCGAAGTTATTGACGAGTATGTTTATCTGGGACAAATAGTCCGACCATAGGTAAGTCTAACTTCGACCGAGAGGTCAATCGACGGATTCGCTCAACTGTACAGCGTTTGGGAGATTAGGCCACATCTTCTCGTCAGACATATTTCAAAACTACAAGACAAGACTGTACAACCAGTGCGTGTTGCCAGCGATAAATTACGAGTCTGAGACGTGAGATGGAGTGACGACCTGGTAAGACGTCACAGTTCGTGGATGCAGGTGGGTCTGCACGGTGCTTTGCGGCTATCCTTGAGGGAGGCCTATTTTCAGCAGTGGACTTGTGAAGGGTTGTAATGATGATTATTGTTTATGGTTTCGTGTATGTTTCAGTTGCCACATACACGGCCTCAACTTGGAAACATACTTCGTAATATTTGGATAGTCTTTTTTCCAAGTTACGATATGTATGTAATGCGTTTTGAATATATAAATTGAAAATAATATTTATAATTTAAGGAAGATACTCGTTACAAAAATATTAATGACTTGTTTAGTTATAGGTAATTAAACAACATTCCTACCAAGGCTTAAAATTTGCGGTTAAAAATATGTCAACTGCGGTTGTATATCTGCATCTGACTTCGAGCAAAGAAGGCTACAGACTCTTTGTGACATCTGAGGACTAAAATGGAATCTGTATTTATTATTCAGACTGGAACACAATAAATCCCTTATAAAATGGGACCTATAGGTTACAGAGCACGTAGTCCATCTGCTGGTAAGTGGATGTTGTGGCCTTTGTACAACAACATTGAACCTCAACTAAAAATCAAAATATAAATGCTTTACCCTGAGTGCTTAAATTGTGTAAGGTTGGAAATTAAGTCGTCTGAATTAGCGGCCGCCCCTCACTTCCACCGACCTGCCGAACGTGCTTAGTTTTTTTTATAAATTTTTAAAAATCTCTTATCTATAATTACTAGGTAACTTTTTAGTAACTAGAAGCATGAGGTGTATACCTTTAGTTGATTGTGCAATTAGTATCTAAGTTGATGTGTGCTTACTATTTCTCCATTGTTGCGACAATCGTTGGTGCACATAAATAAATAAATATATTAAACTCGTATGGCTACGCTGCAATTCAAACTATTGAAATTAATCTTAAAAAAATAAAAAAGTACCTACATTAATTATTTCAATTACATTACATATGTTTGTTGTTAATAGCAATCTGTTTAAAGAGAATAACGATAAACATTAACGTTGGAGCTACTTGCGTTATTAAAATACTCTGTGTTAAGGTCATTAACTTATCCAGTTTTGCAGTGTTGCTGACCTCTTGCGGCTATCACAAGTTTTGCAGTTTAATGTCGAAATGTTGGTATATGAATAAAATATATTCAAAGTAGTTTTAAAATTGGGTAAAATCTTTTCATTACACGCTAAAAAAATTGGCTATGAAAGCGATGGATGTAAAATGATGAATGAAAACATGAATGGACTGTGTAAGGGGCGATATATATAAGACAGGAGTAAGTGAAGAGATGACGGCTAAAAATGGAGAATGGAAGAGGAAGTCATACTATGGAGATCCAAAATAATCTCGGTTTAGGGTAAGAAGATGAAGAAGTTCAGTTACGCTAGAGTTTATTAGTTTAATTAATTTGAAATGTTTAGCAAAGTATTACTTTAAAGGCCTTCGATTTTTACTGGAATAAGGCGATTGATTAATAATAGGGTTAACACATGTACATGTTTCATCGTAACTCTTCATCAACAATAGCTTTGTAGCAGCATTCCTTTTCAGTTTTGGAGTCCATCCGAATAGCTATCACCCTGTTACCTGTTTCTGCCGTCAAATAGCATTGTTATCTGTATAGCTGTGTTACGATCTGCAGGGCCTAGAGGGCTCGTATAATATCTGGCTGTTAGACTCAGATACACTAAGTCTTCAGAGTCCTTTGTTTTAAGTTGGCTGCAGGTGTCAACGGGCTGAAGCTGCCACTTACCACCAGGAGAACTGCAAGTTTGTTTGTCACTTCAGTTTAAAAAAATCATTAGAGTATATTCGTTGCAAAAACCTCATGATGTACTAAGAAACTGACGTACTTTGATGATGACGTAGCGGTTGAAACAGATACGTGTGACAATCTTTTGAATAATGATAATGTAGTTTCATTAAATGGTCACAATTCCAAGTAGGTATACATTTTAAATTACATGAAATCGCACTATGTTTTACTATGAAGACATGTATGAAATAAATGAGGATTAGAAAAAAAAACTGTTTTTAACTTACCTTTGGGAAGATCGTAACGGTCTTGCAGTATTGAAAGAATATCAGGATCTGATTGATGTAGTTGCAGCATTGGCGTTTGTAGCATTGCTTCAATAACAAGGCTTCTCCCTGGTATCCCTGTTAAGTCTTTCTTCTTTCTAATCGATTCTTTATCGCAAAATAGTTCACATGATGGAGGATGTGCGTATGCACTATCTTCAATTGACACTGTAGCTTCGTCATCTTCAAAAGGATTTGGTTTTAATTTAGTAAACACTAGTTGGCTAATGAAAAATAAACAAAGTGTAATTTGATACGTCATTACTATTTTTGCTTTTATAATCTATATTACACTCGTTAACTCAATCATTCGGCGACTACCTTGTCAGCTCTCGGAATCAGATATGCATTATGTAATAATCCCGTAAGTATATATACATGTTAGCATAACGTTTTTTACTACCGGAAGAATAATGTATTAAACCGGTTTATGCTACGTGTGTTTAAAGCTGGAAACATTGAACTTGTCTTAAACGGACAATTATTTGAATATTCTTTTAAGTCTTTTGTTTTAAGGACTGTAAAGTTTTAGCTCGAAGTATTGTTACAATAATTGTTAGTAGGTAACCAACACAGACGATGTGAGTTGTTGCTACTGTTGTTTATGACATCAAACATATTTAGGTATTATATCTTGAGGAGCATTTAAATATTGTAATTGTGATTGGTAGAATTTACATATTAAAAAACCGACATGAAGTATTCTGCGGCTTTTATAGGGCGCGCAGAAAAGGATTAGAACAATTTGGCTAAGTTGCTCGCTCGCACCGAGAACGAATGGGGAGACTCAACCGAGGAAGAACTACGCTGTCGCAGAATAACAGCGTAAAATAACAAATTAATATTGCTACGTATTTGTATTTCATATGGTAAGTGACGAGAACCGAACATCCTTTTAACTGGTAACATAGAGTTCGATCTCCAGACCTCAGGAGGACATTACATTTCCTTCTTTATTTCCACGGGTCCACTCTTACAAAAACTTAGTCCTGCCGCCAACAGAGCTTGGTTACTCGATTAGATTTGCTCACACTCTATATTAAAAATAAATATGTTACTTTAGCTTATCAAATTAAAATTTCGAAGATGTAACAAGTGGACAAAAAGGTGTTGAAAAAATATTGTAAAATGTGAAATTCATATCAATATATTTCTGGTACCAGAAATGTAAAAGCGCTTATTGCAGTAGTCAGTCAACCGTCTTTAAAAGTACACTATTGAATAAAGCTTCCCCTGTAGATTGCTTCGTAAGAGGAATAATGCCAAGCGTGGCACCCATGTTGGCACCCGCAGTTTTCAATTTTTTTTGTTGTTGTTAGGAAGATACTTCTGTCCATCTCCTGGTTTGTTTCCTTTTGTCGCCTCTTCCGAAATCAACAAGACTATATCCGGGCAAGTACTCTGTCTAGTTTTATTGAAACAAAACCAAGATATCGACGTCTTTATGCTGCTACTTGACTGATATTAGTTGTGTTGGTCTTCACCCCTTTGTTTTCGATATTCCACGCATTAGAACCAAACGGTTTACTTCAACTTTTAATGCGTACAGCAAAGGAGTGGAATAATTTGCCGGCGTCTATCTTTCCGTCCGAATACAATATGGGCGTCTTCAAGGCAAGAGTGAATATTTATATATAAGTTTATTTATCGATATATCGAAAATCCGATATTTAAAAAAATATCAACAGTTTTAGTTTAAACTGATCAGTTGGAGTGATCAGTTGAACTGACCGTGTGTGGCGTCCATAAGACAGTGCGATTTACCATTTAAGGCTGCATCACCACTTACCACCAGGTGGGATCGTGGTCAAGCACTGGCTTATAAAAAAGTAAAAAAAAGTGTAAGTCGTTGCCATGACTTGATTCGATTGAAACAGAATTAATAAAGGCAATATGAGTATCCCTGTGTTTGTGTACTAAACTAATAATTTGAAATGACGCAGGATAATGATCTAACGTACCGGAGTATTGTTAGGTACGGAGTTCAGTGACACAGCATCCTTTTAAATTTTTTGGCTCTTTGTTACAAAAATGCGTTCTCTTGTTCAACCAGAATTTTAGAGGGATATGGAGATAAGAATCGACACATTATGTATACGCTATGACGTCATCATTATGAAAAAAATTTGATCGTGTTTTTTACGAGTAGTTAAATACACTCGATGAAAGTTCAGCGGAACTTCTCAAGTAATTTGTTATTAAACGTAATTATTGGTCGCTGAAGTTAGATTTTACAATAAAACGTAGATTTTTGTTGCATAATCATTAATCACGGTTGTTTTAAGGTTTATTTATACTTATACCTGTAGAAATTTTTCAAACGTGCTTTTTTGTCGTTGTTAGGCTCATTTTATTTTGGGTCGTTCGTTTTGTTCATACTTTTGTTCTGTTTTATTTACAAATATACATACGCAATACATAAATTCTCATGTCTTTCATCGAGAGAGGTAGGCGGAGGCTACGGACTTCCATTTGATACGATCCTGATACACCTGTCTCGCTTTTTTCATATCCACATATCTACGCATACATGCTCTTTGGTTAAAGGTACCCTTTACTTGGCCCATCTTTGTGATCATACTCTCTTTTGCATCCTAAATTTGTTTTATCACTTTCTTTCTCATTTTTTCTGCGAGATTCTATTGATCATTCTTTCCATAATTCTGCTAACCACACTTATCTCTTATCGTACATTTTCTTACCCTGTTATTCAGAGTCAGCTATAATGTACTGCTTCACGACCGCATTTATACAGCATTGATTTAACTCTTACGCTTCTTCTGCCACATCCAACTTTCACCACCATACATTAGGGTAGGGACTAATACAGCAGTGTGATTTGCTTTACTTACTTGCCTTTTTTGACACACTGACTTCCCACTATGAAGTAAGAACCTCCATTTACTCTGTGTCCTGTATTCACTTTTCTTTCTACACCTTTACCATGTCTACCGTCCCTGCTAAACATACATTCTAAATACAAAAAATCATCCAACCATCAAAAATATAGAAATATATCAATCAACACCTTCTTCACGTATTTCACATGTCCTTTTACATTCTTACAAAAATTATCTTCTTGACACAAGGTATTCTGAATCCATATTTTTCGACTTTCAGACTTACCAAACATCTGTCCATAATCAGATTTAACAGTCATGCGAAATCAACACAAAGTTGTCTGTCACCTGTATGAAAGCTGAACCAGTCCGTTGTTGTTCCTGTGTTGATCCTGACACAACCTGACACTAGTCCTCACAAGTCCTTACAAAAATATTTAATGGCCTGTCTTAGCCCAGCGCTCAATCAAACGAGGCAAGCGTCTGTCACTATGCAAGCCTACTCCCACTATGTTATACGCCTTCTAAGACTTCAAATGTACAGAAAACTTTATGGTTTTCGGCCAAAACTTCTCCGTGAGCATTCTCTGTGAAAATATCTAGTTCGTACATCCGTTCCTCTTTCTAAATCCAGCTTACACATCTAAAGCTTTTCCGTACGTTTCTTTTATAAATAGTTCAATCAATGAATTTAGAATAAAGAATGCAAAGTAGGCTTGCCACCAATTCCTCTTCAACCATCAGCATTTTTAATGATATTATACTACACCCAGCTGCTTTATTTGTTTCCTGTTTTTAATTGCTTGTTAATTTAACGGCAAACTGTTATTTTACGCTGGTATGCTGTGAGAGCATTGTCCTTCCCCGTTTGAGCCGACCCATTCGCGCTAAAACCATAACAAAGGTGCAGGGTGGCTCTACCACGTAAATTAAAGAAAGTTTACGGTAGGCTTGCCACCAATCCCTCTTCAACCCTCAGCATTTTTAATGATATCCTATTATACCCAGCTGCTTTACCTGTTTCCTGTTTTTAATTGCTTTCATTATTTTACTCATACTTATCTCACTATCTTTTTCCTCCTCACGCTATAATACGTTAAACAACAGCTTTGCTCCCATCTCATTTAGAGCTTGCTCATGGAAAAAGTAAAATTAACTATTTTAACGTATAAAATACTATAAAATACGCGTACTACGGATAATAAAAGCAAGGAAGATATGCCAAGGAAGCCTTAGACGTGACGCTTTAATATGCGCAAAAAAAAAAACAAGCTCTCCGAACGCCGTGAAGAGCTTCTAACACGTTTCCGACACCATCCGAAAAGTAATTTAATTTAACGATCAAAATGATGGCTTGTAACATAAAAATTCACTTAAATAGAAGTATTAATAAAGACATTAAATATTAAGAGAAACACGTTTTCTTTTAAATCTAAAAAGGTTACTATCGAACATATCTAGATGTACGTTACTACGCTTAATCTAGTCGTAATCACGATATATTTTGGGGTTGAAAAAGGAAGAGTTATTCTTGTATACTCATAAGAGGAACTCTTTACTCTTTGCGAAGCCGTAAATTTTCATACAAAAAGCGTCTTTTTCATAATTTTTGGAAATGTTGTAGAAGATATAACAAAATACTAGGTCCGTACGTTTTAATTTTAAAGAAATATTACGTACGATGTAAGTTATTAGCATTTAAATATCTATATTTTTGACTTAAAAACTTCCTCGAGCGTTTATATTTTTCTTAATTAAACTAAACTGATTTATTAAAAATAAAAAAACGCACAGACCTAGACTAAGGTGTAGTGAATCCTAAGCTTGCAAGGTCACGTAATTTGATACTCCTGTTGGCTCGCGACCTAAAATGGCGGGAATTGCAAATTTTTTGCAAACTTGCAAATTTTGCTATATTTTCACCTTGAGACAATATTTATGGATAAAACTTAGCTTTATTCTCATTGTGTACAGTAAAAAAAAGATTTTTATTCTTTACCTTTAAAAATCAGAATAATAAAAATGTAAATTGCACATGTCTGTACATTTTATATTTTTGTAACAAAATAACAGAAGTAATTGAGAGAGACTAAAAATAAGTTATTAAATACGTTTCTTATCATTTTTAGAATTGTGTTTCTCTGTTTGTTTATGAATGCATCACGTATAAACTACGGATTTATGTCAAAAGAATAGTAAAAAAAATCATAAAGTGTATCTTCGAGTTACATTTAGTCTTTGTTTTATTAAAATCGGTTCATTCTATCAAAAGCTACGATTAATATTCTGAAGTATGGGTACAAAGTACAGGTACGAATGTGTTCAATGGTGGCGTTGAGTCATACAGTGCATTTTTAATCTAATCTCAGAATCCGTAATTAAATGAAGTAAAATATTATTTTTAGTATAGCAAATACTTACACCTAAAATATATTATACAAAAAAAAGCATATGTTTTCTCACAAATATTAACGGAATACTGCGCAAATGCGCGGAGTGCTGCGCAAATGTAATATAGTAATTTTCATAAATTCTTCTGATCTTTATTATAATAATATTAAATAATAATTTATTTATTGCATTACTGTGTACAATAGTTAAAGATGACATATTATAAAAGGTATTAACAGTTGCCTTATCAGACGTGCAATAGATTTACAATTTGTGTCTAATAGATTTCGGCACACCTAGTTCTCTCGAGGCCTATAATACGTCCCACTCCTGGGCACAGGCCTCCGCTCATTTCTGAGAGGGTTTTAGGGCAAGGAATTGTCCGCC
>DWHP01001192.1:0-16755 GCA_018247895.1 Parnassius honrathi
GATTAGGGGTGCCTAATCGATTGTAGTCGATCTTTTGATTATTTAATGAACTGTTGCATGTTTTTGTTTTAAAACCTGCACCAGGTTTTAAATTTATTTCGATTAAAGTACAAAAATAAACTACAATAAATAAAAATAGTCATTCACCATTCCTTTATTATTCTTCCCTAAAAGTAAAATTTAGAAAACCAACTATACCTAATGAATGAGGTCGTACTCGATTTTAAATATGCAGTTAGAATAATGCTAAAGTGGACAAAATAACCTAATTAATTCATCATGATTATTATTTTTAGTGATGGATTAGTAAAGTGTGTGGTTTACTTCTAACTAAACGATCACTTTCGAGTTTAAGAAAATCAATTCAAAAATACCACTTATCGTTACTGCATGAATTATAAATATTTTATTGAAAAATCGATATTATACACATCTAGTCTGCAATATTGGAAATTGTGTATACTTGTAACAATATTAATTATAACAGATGTAACAATTAACACTGTTATACGTATAGAAGAAGTAAAGAAGTATAGGGTTATTATAAGACATACTTATTAATACTATCGTATGAAAAAAATATGATGTAATTCAGTTTGTACCCTATGGCCGTAGTAAATTTTAGGAAATATCGATAAATCGTATCATATTTGGCACACCTTTTTTGACGTCACTGCGCGGTAACTTGTCACTGTACGGTCTCACAGAGTACTTTTGTATAAACTATAAACTGAAAGTCAGTCACTCACCCACTCTCACCTGTGCTCTGACCCTGTCAGATACATTGTCATCACCTGCTCTTCATAATTATATCAGCGTATTTTGGTGACTTTCAGGACTATCTATTAAGTATTACGACTTGGCAATTTTAACGGACTCTAATTGCTTTCAAAAACGTCTGATCTGGTTGTGATTTTCGGAACTGTGTAACTCTCAAACGATAACCTACCGCTCATTAGCGAACTTAAGCATAAGCAATGAAAAGTATATTTTGTGGAAATTGCGACTCTGCTGGTGGTTTTAGGTTGTTGGAAGATGGTACTAAGAATTGCTAAATGTTTTAGGATATTGATTTTCAGTTTCTTAATAACCATACTAAATAACAAAAACCGTAATATTAGTAGTTCTGTTAGAACCGCAAAATCCGATACTTTTTTGAAATATATCTTTTCTACAGCTAATTCGCTATAAAAATAAGATCATATAGGAATTTCCTAATGATTGACAATACGTCACATAATTTTCCGATGCTTTTGTTTCCAGGGCGAACAATGTATGGGCGATGAGCAATGTCCTTTGATTCGTCATCCTTTCCTAATTTTTTTCTTTTAATGTCCAAACCACCGACATACCTTTATTTTCCTCCTAATTACAATATCTTCGAGCAAAACACCAATTTTTTCTACTCTTTACATCAATTCAGAACCACTCCTTAATGACCGCATTTCTGCTCTCATGCTTCTTTCATTCACTGCCATACATTAAGATGAAATGCTCCTTCCTAGAGAGCCTTATTTACAATATGTACTGCAGTCGTTATCTTTATCATGTCATAACGAACATAGACTACCTCCTTGCTAGCGAAATTGCAAGCCACTATAATAATTTAATTGTACGGGACTTATCTAATATTAACAAAACTACACCCGACAAACGTTACAATTTTTCACCCTAATTATATCACTGCGTAAGAGTAACAAAAAAGTATTCATAAAGACTCATCTTTCCTGCTAGTGGACCATATTTTAAGCAGCATATTAAAGAGTTTACTTTAAAGAATGGGTTATATCTAAAGGGTGAGCGGTGGGTAAAAAGAATAAAGAAACTTTTGTTACCGAAAATACGTATTACGTTCGAACCACAAAGGGTATTGGGGATGCTTTTGATTGAGGGACCCTACTGCGCAGTTAACTTGTGTTAAATCTCAAAGCAAAAGAACACGATTCTACAGTTCTTTAGGGGAGCAACGTGTACAAACACATAACACAAATTATGCAAGGTAAGTATAATGGGGATTTTTATTGCGTCGCAGTAATAGAATATGTCGCACTGTGTTTTTGAGACGCAGTATAACGACATAAGCATCAAACAAAAAATACTTTTTAGCATTATATTATTTTGTCTACAATTTGAATGTATAGGGCATTAGCAAACATTTTAAATACTTTAGATTAATGTTGCCAAGTTTCCCGATTTACTCGGGACGTCCCAATTTTCAGGGATCTGATGATACGTCCGGAAGTAAAATATCCCGATTTTTTACGGATCACCTTAGTCTGTACTTCGATCGATAATTATGACAGCAAAAATGAATACATCTGAAACTGTTACTGTAGCTACATTTAATTATTTTAGCTTTGACATTTCATATTTTCTCAACAAACTCGAACTAAATAGTCAACATCAAAGTTTTAAACTTTAAGCGTATTATGTTGACGAGATACAGACATCGCTGAAGCTGTTTCGTTTTTTGGTGATAGGGATGGCGTCGTCAATCCGTCATTTTGTAATATTTAATTATTTTACTAGTAATTAGTACAGTACCTGGTTTACATGCTGCGATTTAGATAATTACATTTAATAAAATGCAAAAAGTCATGTAAGTTTCACACTAGTCAATTTCTTCAAGCGGTTGTGGGTACTGCTGTTCTTAATTAATAAAGTGAAATTGCACGTGCGATGCAACGATTCTGGGCATTTGAGTTTATCTGATTATGAATAAATGTGTGTTTTGTCATTGTATGATGCCGTTTTGAGGGTTTTGTGAAGTGCATGCATTGCGAGTTCATACAATTTATCACTTTTGTCAGAATAACATCAAAATTCAGAATCTGCAACGATAACAAATCGTTCAACAACTTCAGATTTGCGAAAAAGAAAAGCGGTTTTCGTTTTCGGCAAATCAAAATTTTGTTATATATCCTTTTTCGGCAAATCATATACGAAGATGAAGTTTTACCGATTTTTGGACAATCAATTATTCGTTCATTGGCTCAGTCCCTAAAAATAATTTTGCATTGCGCATTGTCAAAAAGACTAGGTATAACTTATGGCGACCAAAATGACAACAAAAACCTTTTTTTTATTCAAATTAGATTTGTAAACCAAATTCTCGATTATTTTACCTTCCGTCCCGATATTTGACCCACTGGACCTGGCAACACTACTTTGGATACTTTGTATTTCCTAATTAGTAGTAGATGAACTTATTTTTTTTTTACTTCCATAATATTTTGACTTAGGGGCTAATGCATTTGCCGCCTGCATAGTGTTATCCTGTGCATTGTCGTGTGTGCGTCAGATCATCCATAAGATAATTCGGTCCCATGGGTGTCGTAAGAGACTACTATGGGAAATATCTTTGGAATAATCTTTGGGCTTCCGATAGATGTCGGTATATCATCTCATTTACGCAATACATAAAATATCCAGACCGCCTACTATTGTGCGAGAATTTGAGTCAAGTGCCTTATTACAGAATGGATACAATTGTCTTTCTTTAAGGCTTAAATGAATTCTCTTATCCATTATACTATTTCATGCCGTGTATGTCATAGGAGGCGACTATAGGAATAGAGAAAATCAGAAAGATCTGGGTTACACGAAGCAAATTTATTTTAAACTAAAATATTCTGAACTTCTCCCTTATTATTTTGATTTGAAACAGGCTAATTGTTTTTACAGTTAACACGAATTATTAGCTAGTGCCCTTACCGTGTGATGGTTTTTTCATTTATCAGTTACAGCCTACAAATAGTACATAGGTGTCCCCTTCCCTAGGCCGTATTATAACAATTTCCCTCATAAGTTGCCTCATAATATTATATTTGCTACAGTCACTACGTTTATCAGACGGGTGGATAACCATAGCTTATTATTTTGAGTTGTTTTAGAAAGCGGCCCTCTCTTCTTAAATTTCTCTCTGTTGCCTCTGATGATATCCACGGGATGATATGAGGTAGGTAGAGAATTCTCTTACGCCGCCCCTACACGTTATTTAAAATTTAGATTTACATGCAAATAAAATTTTGATAATATATTATTATTTAATACGTAAAAATTAATATTTACACAGTCACCTCGGGTTTCTCGTATACTATAAAACTTACCATGAGCGCTTAGCCCCTGAACTATCAAGGGGCTTTGGACTAGTCTAGTCTAGAATTGGTACGCCTATCAAAATGTCCAATTTACTAATGATTAACATAGCAAAATACCCTAAACATTATTTAAGACCACGTTCATTGTATATTTGTTTAGTTATTTACATTTTACTGTTATTATTTTAATCAATGGCGTTACAATAGGGTGAATGTTTGGTATTCATTTTCAGTCAAACTCGTATGTCGAGAAATATTCACACATAAACGGCGCAAATAATGGTATAAATAAATTAAAAATAAAACAAACGACACTGTAGGACACGATACGCACTGCTAAGTTTATTATATCTAATATATAATAATTAATTTTTGTTTGTTCGTATTTTATGTGCTGCCATACCGTTCATCAGATTGCGGTAAAAATTATATTGCTTGCACTTCCGCAAAGATTATAGGCATAGTTTAGAAGATTATAGGCCACTTAATTGTAAATATTCATTAATTGATAATTTTAATTAATAATAACGTAATGTAAATGTAATAATAATATTAATGATTGCCACTTTTTATCATTAAGACCACATGTATACAACAAGAATAGCAAATAAATTGAATTGAATTGACCCGGTAGGTGGCGCTGGAGAAGTTAGTTTTTATGTTTAGTATATAATATGATAAATTACTGTCTAATCTTTGACTAAGATAGTTTCCGCAGTTTTTGTTGTATGCATATTCCATTCACTCCAGTGGGTTGTGAGGTGGTATTATTACTTATCAATAACTATCAACATAATATATAAAAAGATAAATCTCGACTCACTTAGTCACTATCATCACTCACTGACTCATCAACTTACAACCCGAACCTTGTACTTGTACTTAGAGATCCAAAATTGCGGAGGTTCCCATGAATTTTTCGAAATTTTCTTGGGATAGGGAATAAAGCTGAGCGAGATTAGAATGACTTTTCATCACCTTAAAACAGGCAGTTGAAGTCCTTCAGAGGCTCTTTAATTCCGTCCTCCATGATGGCATTACTCCGAAGGCGTGAAGCAGAAATACGGTGGTCTTGTTCTTCAAGAAAAGCGTCAACGCTCTCTTGAAGAACTTTTTTTGATTTCCCTTCTGAGCCATTTGTCTAGGTGCCGTTTTCGAGAGTCATTACGAATCGTCTCGCACGCAGACTCGACGACTTCCAGCCTCCATTGGGAAGATCTATTCATTAGGAAGCACTATTTAGATCATTGATTGTCTCTCGAAAAGAGCACGTAGACGCGGCTCAAAATGGCAATCGGTCTGTAGTTCTTCAAGAGGGCGTTGTCGCCTTTCTTGAAGAACAATATCACCGCACTTCTGCTCCACGCCTGTGGAGTAGTGACACCACGGAGGACGGAATTTAAGAGCTTCTGTAGGACTCTAAGTATCGCTTTTCAACCCGCTTTCAGAAGCTCTACTATAAATCCATCCTCGCCCGGGTACTTGCCGTTTTTAAGGTGCTGGAGAGCCATTCTAATTTCGTTCAGATTGACGTTCGGGATATCATCGGAATAGTGTCGCATAAAACTTACTCCTGCATTGTTACTCACACGCGTGTGGCTGCAACCAGGACGTGTACAGCTGCCCATAGAACCTCTCAATCTCACTCAGAATCTCAGGTGTACTGGAAACGATGCTGCCACATTCAGTCTTCAGCTTCGAGAATAGTTGGCTCTTTCTGGCAGACAGATCTCTCAGACTTTGGAGCCCTGGTTCTGCTCAATCGCTTTTTCAATACGAACTGTATTAAAGTTACGTAAGTCCCGCCGCACACATCTGAAGATCTGTCTGTTTAGTTGCCTGTATGCTGTCAAATCTGCTGATCACTGCAGTTTCATCTCCCGTCTAACAGCCGTGAGATTAAGAGCGTGATCGGAGTGTATTTGTGTTCTTCTGCGACGGGTCTTACAGAACTTACCAACGACCGCAAGGACAGTTACCACAAGCTTGTCAATTATATTGTCTCCTCATTGCAGTTTTAAAGGCACTGAAAACGATTTTGCAACTCGAGCTGAAAGTTTTCGGGGCTTTGGATTAGAGCACGAGGGGTACGGAGCGTTGACTTCATTAGACGTGACCTCTTCAACTTCACCTCCAGGTTCAGTGTGCCTCTCACCATTCGGTGATCTGTGCCCGTTTTCACCCTTGCGATCACTGTGACATCACATGTCGTCTGGTCGTCATAATGAAGTCAATCTCATTTTCGTCGAACTGTCGGGGCTCGACCAGGTCCACTTTCTGTGGGGCCGCTTGACAAAGAAAGAATTCATCATAAAGAGTACCTTTTTCTCTGCAGCTGTTGGCCCCTTGGGTTTCGTTGCCCTATTTCGATTTTCACTACTTTTAGCTCACCATTCTTCTTTGTGCCTAGTTTTGCGTTGAAGACTCCCATCAACACCGTATAGTTGGTTATGTAGGAATGCATGGCTGTAGAGATATCCTTCATACATTTCCTCCACCACCACATCGGGATGTGCTGAGATCAGTGAATACTGTTTGGTGATTCTAACTATAAGGTACACAAGCCTCATTGACACACTCCCAATTTTTACAATATTGTTAACGAGAGACTTGTGGACGATAAATTCGACACCTCCTTGGAACAAATGGTTGCCCTCCCGGTGATAGAACAAGTTGCCGGATTCGAGGGTTACCATGTGCTCCCCCTCTCTTCGGACCTCAGATAATCTTATAACAGCCCAATGCAACTTGTCTTTCTCTTCTTCTAGCTTTAGGATCTTCTCGTCAGTCCTCAGGGTGCGTGCATTATATGTTGCCAGATCAAACTGTCATAGGTGGCAGCCAAACCTCTACCGGAGATTCTTAGCACCCCCTGCCCCACTGTTATTACGGTTGCCACCGTAGCCAGGAATAGCGGAGCCGCCAGAGATTTTTGCACATGGAGGGTATATTGCCATTGTTGCCACGCTTGGCGAGCGGGATGTCAACTGCACTTTTTATTCCTAATTGCTGTTTGCTGTTATAAGAAAGATGTCACTGCCAATCTTCTGCCTTAGTTTCCCTCTGTCGCCTCTTACGACACCCATGGGAAGATATAGGGTAGTGGGTATTCTTACCTGCCCTACATGGGCTTAGAATAGAATAATTTTTATTCAATATAGATTACATGTAATTCTTATTGAAAGTAATTTTTTACTTTACCAGTGGTTTGAAAAAACCTCTGTCCTGGGAAGAACCAGCAAGAAACCCAGCAGGACTTTTGTAACTTAATTACCAATCATACGGGAGTGATGCCGTCGTACTTTATACAAAACTGCCTTAATTACAATCATATGGAAGTGAAGTCACAGTCAGTAGTTTTAATACAAATCAAGAAGAGAAAGGGTTCAAAATTTATCCATGTGGAAAACTGCATGTTATGAGTAATACATCACCTAGAAAATCATTATTCATTCTCATTACTTTTGAGATATTATTCAGATAAAACATAAACATTTTAGAGCATTACCAGTGATACTCACAAATTTCATTTTTTAAGGATTAGTCCCAAACTTAAAAACGTCAGTCTTATTAAGTCAACAAATACTCCACTGACAATGTTTTGGCAACCTATATTATTAGAAAATATTAATTTGCGTAAATTATTCCCTAAGTTTTAGATTTCGTTTGATTTATTGTTTAAGTTTTATAAAACTAAGTTTGTATAAAAAAGGTTATTATAATATTAAGGAATTAATGGATGATAATAACCCCTGGGAAAGATGATATCTACCAAGCTATTTCTAATATTATGTGTTGTTAATTGTAACATACATGATTGCAAGCTGTTTTTTTTAAATGTCCCACTGGTTTTCTTGCTGGTTCTTCCAGGACTGAGGTTATTTTTCCGAACAAGTGGTAAATTAAAAAAGTGATTTTCAGTAAGTAATATTTATAATCTGTATTGAATAAAAATGTTTCTGTTTCTGCTTCATACTAGTATTGAAAAATATTTTATACATTATTTGAGCCTTTTTTAGTATATTTAATGCACTTATTGATTATTATTATTATTATATTTTTTTAATTTAGTAATTTTTTTGATTTTATATAGTATGATAATTTAGAATTTTTTGAAGTATACCTTTGTCACAGATTTGAGATTCCTCAGTGTATTTTGGAAGTTTATTATAACTATATATATGCACGCATTTATACAATTATATAATATTTCAGTATATAATTGCACCCCTTCACATTAGATTTCTTTTACCTTAACTAGTTCTGGTGTGCATAGAATGAAATAATTTGCATTTCTTAGTTGATTTTTTAATTTATCTCATTTTAGTGAAACTTAGTGTGGATATTTTTATTTATTATTTTACAAATCAAAAATGCATGCATGATAAACATGCAATTGTTTTATATTTATTATTTAACATGTATAATTATATATTTTATTAATTAGTGTCTGATAGTTATAGTTGAAGAGAACCTTATTATGAGGTCTTTGAATTTATCCTTTGCTGCTGAGCTCCATATTTCAATCAGTTAATCAATGTGAGGTTTGATTGACTTATTTATACTTATTGTATTGTACATTATATATTTATACTTATATTATACTTATTGATTACTATAAAGAACACCGAGCTACACTTACCAAGGGAACACCGAGCTACACTTACAAAGGTACCCAGTATAGACGACAGTTTGGATTTGATTTTAATTATCAGTGTTTTCTATGTAAGATTATCATCTGATAATTTTACCTTACTAATCTGATATCTTACCTAGGTATTTTTTGCAAATGGATTGTTTGAATATTTGGTTATTTATTTTTAGAGATAATATTTATCATATCCATACTAAACCAAATCTTAACAAGTTCCCTGTCCGCGAAACAGACACAATAATTTAAGCACTAGAAATGTTCATATATGATTCATTGGACAGGGAAAGGCTTAAATAGAACAACAGTTTCACCTCAATGAACAAAACCAAAGGACATCCTATTGCATTAAAAAGTGGATAAAATAAACATGGCGAACTACAGTAAAATCAGTCCCTAAAATAACATTTATAAAGGGGTTCCCAAATAAAGAATCCAGAGAATAGTAAAGATTAAAACCAACCAATAGAGCAAGGCGAATTCAGAAAAGTTTTATTTATTTTATGCTGGGGCCGCATCTGCATCTATCGCCACAAAGCGACACGATACAAGCAGATGTGACCGGCTAACTGGCTATTATCGGCTATGGTTGCGAACATTCGAGCTGAGTGTGCGCGTGCGGGTGTTATCGCGCGGGTGGCGGTACATCAAGGGGTTTTAGCGCGTCAACATATCATGCTACCTGGTCATACTAGCTTCGTTCATTTCAGCTGTTGTTTTCAATCAGTTCAGACTCATGCAGGTGGCTGTGTAAAAATGGAGTGGAGTGTTGAAATGGTACTGGAATTCCTCTTTTTCAAACGATTTTGGCCATCTTGGATTATTGCATGATAGTTCATGCAAAATATCGAAGCCGCTAATATGACCACAGCTTTTATTGGAATAACTTTTAGTGTCAAAATGTACAAAGCTTCGGCATGCATTACTTCAGGATGAAACACTCAGGTGCAGCCGAAGGATTGTACAAACAGTTACTATTACAATAATTTAAGTAACACATACATGCCTACTTTGTAGTCTAAAAAAAACCTAACACATATAAAGCCACCTTTTGGAACCCACTCACAAACAACAAGTAAAACTCTGTTATCTCAATGTGTGCAGTTCTGTGTTAGTAGTGCTTTATTCTGGCCCTTAGTTTTCCTGTGTGACATGACAAATAGCCGCAGTCCTCTCCACAAAGTAATTCAATACACAAATACATTAACACTAACTTGCAAACTCATAACATATACATGGGCTACAAAAACTTATGAAATTAAATGAGAGTAAGGCTAGAAACTTGTTTTGGAGTCACAGGAATAATAAAAATACTATCACAGAAAATTGACAATTTACATGTTTTTACCCAGCTGGGATGCTAGCCCAAAGTCTCCGTAGTCAGATTTACATTTACAAAAAATTTAAATTCTTACATCTATGACATACCTTTGTTCGCTGTCTGCCCTGTCCTCTTTTCACAGGTGAATCTGGACTAGATTCTTCACTTTTAGTTACAGTTTTTTTCACATTACTATTAGCCTTATAAGCACCAGGCTTGTCCTTTACATCTTTTTTAGATGCACTATCTTTAATGTCTTCACTTGATTGTCTATGTTCATCACTTTCACTTTTAACTATTGCTGTGTTCCTAACACTCTTAGATGCAATCTTTTGCGGTGAGCCCTTTGCTGGCAGTGCTTTTTTAACTGCCTTAAGTGGTAAGTCATCATCACTTGAAGAATCACTAGAACATTTGCTACATGATTCTGAACTCGAACTTGTGTCTGATAATTGTGATTTTTTCTTTTTGACACCCACTTTTTCCTTCGTGTTTGAGTTTTTTGCTGACTCTTCCTCCTCAGGTTTCGTCTTTACTATAGATCTTACGGTCTTTTTGGTAGACACATTACAAGGTGGAATAGCAGCTATTTTTAGTTTTAATCCAGTATCACAAGATGTGACAGAGAAATGTGGTTTCCTAACAGAGCTCTGTTTTGCACCAACACATTCCCAATCACTTCCTGAAGAATCGGTGCTGCTACTGTTCTGTAAATATAAACATCATCTTATTGTAATTGTAAAATCTAAATATAATGTTAAAAAAATTACTATGTTATTTCATAGACATTGCTACCAAGTTTACAGATATAATATCTACTAGTGAGGGTAGTATCAGAAACCATATATTAATGAGACTAGAGTAGAGAATAAAGATGTACCCATTACCAGTCTGGATGTTTTTACATGCAATTTCTAGGCAGAATCTATCAACAATCGAAAGGCATCAAATTTTGATGGAAAATTAGAATTTCTTTAAGTCAACTTCCATAGAGCCATGGTAACTCAGATGGTTAACACTCACTGTAAATTTCACAGTAAAAGAGCAAAGCAGGTTCTATCCCCGCCGGCAATGAAATTGTTAATTGCAATTTTAAGTACTGATTTACCACATGCTCTGCAATGAAGGAAAACAAGGTGACGAAACCTGCATGTCTGAGAAATAGGAAAAAAAATATTTCGAAGACATGTAAAGTTCGCAAACATGCATTGGGGCAGCGCAACAGACACCTCATTGCTCTAAGACCTACTACTACAACTACTGCTACATAGTGCAGTAGAAATCGTTCTTAACTTTCAAACTGCGGAAACTATGATATATATTCAATGTTTTACTGGATTCAGAGGGTTCGGAAGAGTAGCACCTTTGTCACAGAAATACTCAGTACTGAGACTCTGTACATAGAAAGATTCTAACTCACAACACATACACAAATACGTAAGTATGAGCAGTGCAATTTAAAGTGAGTTGGAAGGAACTGTTATGATAAACAACAATAACAGTATTAACAAGTGGTATAGTGTAGCTGTAACTTAAATTACTTCAGCCACTTTAATATATGCTTCTGTGATTACCGTTATATTCATTATTCAAAAAATGGACCATAAATGGTACAGACTCATTTATGGTCCATTTTTTTAATTTTTAAATATAATGGCATCTGATAAATAAACTAATTGCCATATTGTGGCGGAATAAGAAAATCCATCACCATATTATTTCAGCCTACATTGTAAGTGGTGACTGTTGGAAACTATTTAGGAAATATTTTGTCCAATCTTTTATGTTGCAAATTTTTTTTTAAAAGTCCCGCTGGGTTTTTTGTTGGTTCTTCCTGGGACAGAGGTTTTTTCTGAATCAGTGGTAAAGTAAAAAAAGACTATAAGATTTACATACATTTGATCAATATTGAATTAAAAAAATTGTATTATTTTATAAAATGATCTCATGACTGCAGATGGTCACCATATTATTTCAGCCTATGATTATTGTCAGTGGTGACTGTTGGAAACTATTTAGGTAACTATTTAGTAAATATTTTGTATAATCTGTCATATAGTAAATTTTTTTTAAAAGTCCCACTGGTTCTTTTGCTGGTTCTTCCTGGGACAGAGGTTTTTTCTGAATCAGTGGCGAAGTAAAAAATGACTAAGAATTACGCACATTTGGTCTGTATATTGAATGAAAAAATTCTATTATTCTATAGAATGATCTCATGAATGGAGATGGATGGTGGTATAACCACATAGTTTTCACTGATTGTATAACATCCAGACTGGCAACGGTGTACAACTTTAAAATTGAGTAGTTTTTTGTGAATTGTGATTTTTAACCTGCTTACCAAGTGTGTCAATTAAGGCAAATTCTTCCTTTGAGAATGTTTTTATCACTCAGAGGACATTTACAGGCTACTAAATAAAGAGTGGGATAATTACCAAAGAATTTCTTAGTAATAAGAAGTCCAGACTTTATTTTGTAGCGGCGCTGTCGTCGCGCCGCAAGCGAAACACACCGAAGCCTAGATCGCGTTATCAAAAATTCTGAATCATAAACAGTATATATAGAACTTCTCCGAACTATCACTCAGAGTGTTGGCCGCTCCCCGGGCATAACACCTTGCCCGGCGGGAGATCTCCCCTTTTCCTTCCCACGGCCACAATTTAAAGTAAGTTATTTGTTAGCATAGCATACATTTAGTGTTAAATTTTATTACAGAATTATAAAATCTTTCAAGTAGTTTGCTTCTTTAAAATTACAGAAATGAAAAATATTCTTTGGTCTTTTGAATGTCTACATAAGTCTTAGCAATATCTCTAAATATAATAATCGCTAGATAAGAGCTAATGCTAATTGTGTCGCAACCAGTATTAATTTACATCACCTACAACATAGATCTAGCTTATATCCAGAATTTACATCACCTACAACATAGATCCTAGCTTATATGGCATCATGTGGCCGTTTTCTTATAGCTCATTCCTATATTTGAAAAAAGTATCCCTTATAATCCATTATATTCCAGATAGGAAACCAATGAATTATTACAATCCACTCAATAATAGCAAACTAAAATGGACATTATAATTTGAAATAGTTAATAAGTATATTGCAATTTTATCAATGTAATCTATACTATACTACAAAAAAAAAACTAGAAAAAAAAATTACAAACCTCAGAATCAGTATTCGAATCAGTACCACCACTTGAATCTTGAGTTTTTGGCACCTCTGTGCCCATTTCTGAAACAAATTTTGAAGAAAATGTTTGTTTGTAGTAAGTGATTATTAAAAAAAGTAGTATTTAAAAATCATCAGATTGGGTTGCCATTGTATGGGGTCACATCTTACTATATCTACCCATAACAGCCTTCCGCTAGGCGTGGGCTACAGTTCAAGTCATCTTGCTTCTTATTTGCAGTCTAACCAAATTATATCAGGCATATTTAAGATAGTTTCCCATCAGTTGTGGAATATGATATTTTCTGGCCTTCCAATAGTCTCCAGCATGCAATTTCGCAGGATGCAATAGGGTATATGCAATATTTGTTTCACTCACATTTAGAACTTCAGAGCTATTACTAAAGTATAATATCGAAAAATGAATAAAATCAGCTAATCCTGTTACCGAGATTAGGTCTACAAATCTTTTTTTAATAAATGTAGATTAAACCTTTCTACCTGCATATAAAATACAGGAATTGTTAACCTCCTTTTTTGTTGATTGGAAATGATTAAAATTAGGCTAAATCAGTTACTCGGGATAAACAATAACTTCAAAGAAACAAAAATTACTTACAACTCCTAATCAGAATTCTACATACTATAATTTAGTTAAAAACATTGGCTACAAGATGTAAACAAAAATAGTATAACATTTGCAAAGCTAATATTTAAAATATGTACTTACTACATTGATTGGTCAAGATGTTCCCAAAAGCAAGCTTACGAGTTTCGTCATTTCAGTCATAAGTTGCAATAGGATTTATAACAACACTGTCCTGAAAATGTTATAAAGGTTTATAAATAAAACAAACTTACATCCCAAAGGTTTTCTATTGCTCTATAATAGCGTTTCTCTTTATAGCAATTTGTGTCGGATGACAGATCTGACGACACTTGAAAGACCAGTTTTATTTCATGATGTCGCATATACGTAGATTCGTTTAGTCTAGAACACTTATAAGATTGACTGTACATAAAATATATCCAATATCGTTTGCATAATATATAGAAAAAATAGCCCGTGTTTAACGGTTTTACCAACATTGGCGCCAAATAAATGCATACGTTTACATACACAACTGTATCAATTAACGAAATTCTTATTAAGGTTATTACACATTATATTTTGCATCATTTAGCTAATAATTATTAATTGACTAACCAATTTAACGTAATCCAAAATAAGGAAAGTTATGTCGATTATTACAGAATCACTTCGTTTTTCCAGCATTTACTTTGCTTGGCCTCCATGTTTACAAATCTTTCGTATAAAAATTAGGTAGAGTACGTAGTTAGGTAGGTATGAACAAGAGAAAGCTGGTGAAATTGTAGCTTATTCGTTTACGCATTAGGAAAATGTGAAAGAAAAAGCGAGATAAAAGATAGCTCAAAGCAACGGTGACGCAAAATGGCGTCAAGTCAAGCAAGAACCATAACCATAGATTATAAAATACTAAAATAAATAAATAAATTTCTATTAAAGTGATTTTTAGTAGTTTAAAAATACTAAAAATCAACTTTTCATGTAAGCGAATCTTAACTATATAAATGATAACTATATTAATTAGAAGTCACATAAACAATTGCATGCCATAATATAATATGTTCTACTATAAGCGCCTTATAGCGCCTTAAAATCAAGAATCCAACGTTTTGTCGCATGAAATCGTATTTTACAATCATATTGAACATAAATGAATTGTTCAATTCAATCTATTTTATAATCTCTTTATCTATCACGTGGAAAGCCGTGGAATGTTAATTGCTGTTTAATTTTAATTTATTTAGCTATAATTAATTTTTTGGCTGAGAAATTCCGAAATTTTCGGTGTTTGAGCAGCCTTGTAATAATATATTTTACTAAATACAGATACACTTTGAATCACTTCGGGCTCGACCGCCGTCGTGAGTGGGTTACTGTATCGTTTGTTTACAGCGGCTCGTGGTGAAAAATATCGATCACTGAAAAAATACAAAATATTTAAAAAAACTAAATTTGATAGGTACATACTTGACCAAGTTATCAATACAATAGATATATGTCTAGGATATTATGGAGTGACCTGAAGGTGTACTTCGGTATCTGCAATTGGAACTCCTCGAAGAGTAGAACTAGGTGTGCCGAGTTCGGCTTCGTTTTGTTAGTTATGATGAGTTCTTACCTCCGGACTGGATAGAGCGACCTGAAGGTTTACTGTGGCGAATGCTTAATTATATGGCTGGTTATGTCTAGATGAAAAACTTTTTGAAACAAAATAAAGTTGATGAGATTTTTTTTTACTAACGAGTCAGGTAAAAAAGAGTTTTTACAATATTGCCTGAGTACAAATATTTAAAAATTAAAGTAATATTAAAGTTGATGTCTGATCGTTTAGAGATAATTCTGTTTAAAAAAATTCAATTACTTAACAATAATATTTTTTAAACCTCAATAATAACAGTGTAAAATTAAAAATAATATTTTCTATTGTTGATCGAGAATGTTTTCTACATTTTTTTACGATCATATGAGCATTATTAGTTTATGAGCCGTGTTCTTTTCGATTTTCCAAACTTTATTGTTATTGATGTCTGACATAAAATTTTCGGAAAATTAGAAGTAATAGTAATAAGGTTATTTGTGAAAACTTGTGTGTATTTAAAATACTTAAAAACATTTGGATTTACCAAAAGTTTCAGTTATTTTAATTTTATTTTATTCATTACATAAAGATAAAATACTAAGCAAGCGAAGCCGTCAGCAACGATTTCACTGAAATACGGAGAAATTAAAACCTGTTTCCAATGACACAGTAACTTCACAGACAGCTGTCGCCATCGGACAAATAACGCAGTGATCGAAACAACAGAACAGTGGCCTTACAACCTTACATAGAAGACGAGTGTGCAATAAGTAACAAAGATTAACTTATTGTTCCTATACAAAGCAGTATGATCGGACATTGAATTTAATCAATCTGATGTGACCTAATTAGAAACAGTCTAACAGGACCATACGATGTGCAACTGATGTGTGTAAAATGCTATAAAGACGTATTACTAATGGCTTTGAATATAATTGCAACATAATACAATTTTGTGTTTATCTATATTATAATAAGTATCGGGTGTCTCAGTAAGAGTGCACTTTTTAAAATTGGAATTTTTTTTTCATGCAAGTGGCAACTCCGAAATTTGACAGCTGTCATCTCTGTTTATTCCCATTATTAAAAATGGAGGTTCGAAAGAACAACGCGTTATAATTGTGAAAACTCATTACAAAAATGGGGAAAGTTACGCTGAAACCGCTCACAAACTTCGCCAAATTTTCAGCCGAGAAAGTGCACCTAATGTGTCAACCATTCGAAGAGTGGTTAAAAAATTTGAAGAAACTGGGTCAATTATGGATAATAAGAATCCTTTGCGTCAACGTACCGGTCGGTCTCTTGAAAACATTGCTGCTGTAAACGAGAGTGTTGCCG
>DWHP01001193.1:0-16751 GCA_018247895.1 Parnassius honrathi
GATTATATATCATCTAAAGAATTTTATAGAATTGTATTTTTATATATACCCCAGTGTATACGTGATATACGTTTGAAGATTATATTAATATATTAAATAAATAAAATTATTAGAAAAAAATTGGGCAGAATTTTTTTCTGTACCTGAACGTCATGAGTTATTAAAAATATAAAGAGTTAAATTTATCAATCACGAATACCGCAACATATGATTGAGTGGCTGCATATCGAATGCCAATCTTGGCTTCTATCTTCATGAAATATAATAAACATGCTACATTCGACAGTAATCCATAAAGAAAGGAATCATTTTAAGAGCTCTAAAGCGTATAGTTATACTGTTATTTGAGCAAACTCTATGTAATCAAAAGTAGTAAATGTTCCTTTTAAACTAATAATTCATAAATTTAAATTAGTTGTGTAATATACCAACATTTTAAAAACTTGTTTTGTAACAAAATACTTTTATCTTGAAGACGATGTAATAATATAAAATACCATATTACGCTATTTGCAGTTTTTTTAATAGAATATAATATACAAACATTTTCCATTCTCTTTATTAACAAAACTGCTCAGATCTTAGAAACCTCTAACACATTTAATTTGTACAATAACACGTGTTTCGTTAATAGCATTTCAAAGAGCTTTCGGCGACAAACAGATACTTTTTTTTCTGTCAACAGATAAGATATAATCTTCCCTGCATGACAATCTGCACTAAATCCCATTTCAAAACCACGCAACGTTGGTTTCTACAGAACACGCTCTTGAAGCTCTCTCCCACACTTGCACAAAAGCTTTTCGTAGTGATACTTTACGCCACTCTTGTATGCAATGGCGCCCTTAAGTGTACCACCTTTTGTCCTTTAAGCCTACTTCCTAGATTAAAAAAATAATACTATTAACAAGGTGAATGGTAAGCCCTAGTGGAGCACAAGAATACATTCTGACGCCAGAGTTTTAGCTATTAGAGCTGAAATTTGCAAAAAAAACGATACGTACCTGGGAAAAATCATTGTATTACCAATTGATAACAGGGTACTTATAATGGAAATATACTATATGAATACCGCGAGGCTGGATGAGGGCACTTTAAGGACTGAAATATTAGAGTCAGTGCAGTTTTTTCCAAACCTTCGGAAGCGATTGTAACACGTTCACAAACAAAGAAACACATTACAAAGCCATAAACCAAGTAACAAAGAGACCGACGTATATGTGTTGAAACTGATCCATCATGTCTCCGTTTAAAATAACAAAAAACTCATGCGATCTACACAACAGATGTTCTAGTAAAAAACCGACCCCCATCGACCCTGTTGTAAAACTCTAGCCATAATTTCGATTAAAAATAACTGTAATTCCCTAAATCATCTCTCCCATAAGTATCAAAATGCTAATTTTGACTTTTTGTGATGTATTGTTGTACTACGATATAAATGAAAGTTTGATCGAAGTCTTAGCGAAACAATTTTCTCTATATACTATGCATCACACGACAATTATGTTTGATGTTACAGTTACGCACTTATATTTGTTTTATTGCAATTTTGACTTCCTACCAAATAATTAAAAAAAAGATGATTATCTTGTACTGTCGAAAATAATTAACTGCGCAGGAACCGTTAATAAGCCACAAGCACGCGCAAACAAGAAGGCATTCATCCCACATAACGCTTTCACAATAACATCTAAACAATCTATACGTCAGAACAGAGTGGTGCTATACGTGGTAAAGCCACGCTGCAGCTATATTAGTTGTATAGTTCTAACACAAATAAATCGGCTCGACCGGGGAAGGATCACGCTCTCATAGAATACTAGCGTAAAATAGCAGCTTAACGCTGGTGTTTTTCGTATAGTGAGTGTAGAGAACCGGAGCCCCTTCTTGCTGGAAAGGAGACATTCCATTGGTCCTCATGGGTGGCATCTGCATTTTGACTCGTAATCAAAGACAGATGTAGATGTTTAAGGGCTACAACATCCACTTACCATCAGGTGGACTGTGTGCTAGTTTGTCAACATACTTATCCTATAAAAAAACTCCCGTTGTTGTTTCATTGAAATTCATTGAAATAATCAATCATGAGAAAACTAAATTACTATATAAATTAAAATTATCCAAAACACAACTAGTAATAACATCCGAAATTACATATCACACATTCAGTAAATTTTTAATATCGATATAGAAATAAATTACAAATAAATTACTATTCCGCCACAAGCTCATACAATTATCGCCGTGTTCCTTTAATTGCTTGCCTCCATTCGAACAGCAAACACCAATATCGGAAAGCAAACATAATATCGACCAATAAAGAGTCCACATATCAACATGCAAAATTCCAATTAGATTCCAAACATACTGGCGTGATAAAACAATGTTATTGAAGTCGCTTATCTATGTTATTAGAAATGAAATAAGCTGCCATTTGCATTTATAATGGGAATCTTCAAGTGCCGTACACTTGTTGCACGACTACTTAAATAAAATTATAACATATATAATGCTGATTCCAAAGATTATATATATAAAACTGAATAGTTCTGAATAATATAGAATGTGAGACAGCTTTGTAGAATAAATTTTCATTAACTTCGAATGTTGAAGTCATTGAAAAATTATCTAGCACAGTTTGGGCCCTCCACATTCACTGCGGATTCGTCATAAGGGAGTGTGCCATCAAATATTCAATTTTAAAAGAGCCGCTAAAAGCGAAATGTCATTGCTTCTGCAAACACAGCTGGTACTTAACGATTTAGAAATTTTGCTACAGATGGGACACGCACTCCGCTTTGGAAGAGATAAAGTAAGAAATTGCATTAGCAAAAGTGAAAAATTTAAATGAAGACTACAGAAACAGCGGCCCAGCTGACGTGAAATTACCTACAATAACTGTTTAGAGGGTGTGTTGATGTCGCAACACAAGTTGTTTCATGTCCCCTGAAAATGATTCTGTCAAGAACAAGAATACGGCACGAAGTAGGAAAAATTTCATTAGCGCCAATCAAAATGATGAGGTCTAAAATGAAGCTCGCAAAGAGAGTCGTAATCACGGACTTCAACAGACCCCCTCGACGTGAGGTCTTATTAAAGGAATAATATTTACAAAACGAGACGCCTCGAAATCCCCAAATTAAGATCTCGCCGAAACCCGCCCAACTTCCACAAAGTGGAATCATTAAATTAAAAATGTAAACTTTTCTCTTAGCAAGGTAATGGGCATCCCGATGTAGATAAATAGATGGAATAGCTGCAAAAAGGAGCATTTTCCTGTTCATTAAATTTTTCCTTCGCTTTTTTATTTCGACCCCTGGTGCTAATTTTGTTGGAATTCACGCCCCTCACCCCACCCGCTGGGGTTCAATCACAGAAATTTTATATCCGGAATTAAATAAGTACCCGACCGAATTATGGCAAAATCTAATATGAGCTTATTTTTAACGGCGAATCTTTCTTAATTAGGCGGATGCGGAAGAATGAAGAAGGCAGGAATAATAATCATATTTTTCTACTTTCTAATCTCAGCCTCAATTTATTTATTTCTGAGCTGGAAAGTCTAAATTTACCTCGGTAAGTGGTTCCCAAGTTAATCAAGAAGTGGAATATTCTCATCAGCGGCAACTTATTTCAGAGGGTGGTTTGTGTTCGTAACTCGATTGTCTACAAGAGTCAGCCGTAGATACTCTGTAGGAAACGTCGCCCAGCTCGGTAGTAAATGCAATTACACCTACTAATATGCCGTCTGCGACCGACGCCGCTCCCGCAGTTCGCTGCCGCTTGTAGCGATACTACCCTTTAACTGTTTTGAGGGGATCATTTGGAAGTTAGTTAATTGCAGTTGCACCTGAGTTTACTCACTAATTTTAATTATTTACGAAAACAAGAAATGATGACTTTACGTCAGGTGTATCTTCAAATTATTTGAGATCAAATATGTTTTACCCGACCGCGGTGGAGTCCAAAAGTTGAGTAATTTTTACGTTAGGTCGTAACCCCTAAACTAGTCGTCAGATTTTGGCAAATACATCTCTATCGGTTTTTCACAATTGCGAGGACATACTAAGTTGGTTCTATGAAAAATTGCAACTTAGGAATAACATATTAAATTATATTAAATTAACAAACGTTATGTTAGGTATAACAAGAAAGGTGTCAAAGAGTATATTATATAGAAAGGGGAATCTTAAACGAAAGAGTATCCCATATCAGCCCGTGGGTGTCATACGAGGCGTAGGAGGAAAATCAAGGAGAGAGTCAGCAGCATCTTCCTGATAACAACGCAATAATAGTAAAAAACTGCGTTTGTCGGTAATAGTATAGTAGTAAAAATAATTATAATAAAAATATATTCGTAGACTCGTACTTAATTTACTTGTTGTATGTATTTAGTATGGTATAATCTTCTTCTGGTTTGTTTTCTTGCACCAAAAACTTGTTTATTCAAAATATTGTTGTATTACTTCCATCAAGTTTCTACACGTGGTTTACTTTTTTTTGTCATTGATAAATTGTCAATAGCGTTTAAAGTTTAAGTTACAAAGTATATCGTGTTTCATTCTCACCAATATATCTTATTCGATATCGATGGTTGCAAATAAGGAAATCAAATTATTCAATGTCCGCCCTCCATTTGTTTCTCGCTCCCCCCGAAGCAGAAATGAAGAAATTCTTTGTGAGTTTTCGATTACTTGTCCAATTAATTTTATAGATTCATTTATCTTCGATGTTCTAAGATGAGCACCGCGGACTTCATCCAAAAGTTCTATTTATACTAATATTCGCCAATTGATTTGTATGCTAGTCAACGAAATATACTTTTCAATTGATTTTTATGAAGACAATACCACAGTTGCCCTACGGGTTACGGAAAGAATTTAAAGAATCCTTTTCTTGCGCTATGGGAGCTCCGCTCCAATAACTACCAACACAACACAATATGTATACTGTGACAACACTAATCTTTAGAATTATTTCACAACTGACCTAAAATTCTATCTATTTAAAACAAACAAAGTCAAAGTTATTAAACGCTAACTTACTATTCCCGTACAAAGGAATTATACATAAACTAGGTCACCTTTTAATTAATCAGGTGATATGCAGAAGAACACTTATCGTCAATTAGAGAGAATGGGACAGGGTTGCTTATCATTACGTAACCGGAGATGGGGCAGTGTAGATGAGAGGGAAAGTTTACGTTCCGTTTCTCATCACGCCTCTGCGCGTAAGTAGGTGAGCGCGGCGAGTGCAGGAGTAACGCACCGGTCATTCGTGACATAATTGGTGTGGGGTCCCGTAAGCACAGTGAAGACTTTCGCGTGGTGCGCATGTTCACCGTCCGCGGGCCTCACGTGTATAGAACACTAACATTCAAACTCCATTATTTTTAAAAAAACACGCAATAATTGGCAATTACAACAATATACAATAACAACGTGACCAATTTTAAATTATGTCAATTTTGATTGAATTTAAATTTAAGTGTGTTTTATATTTTATACTAAGAAAATTATTGTTAGTTTGCGTGTAGTTTGTGGAATCACGCGGCCTTATTGATAATGTAAGGAAGAGCACGCTTATGGAGTTTCGATCGAAGGAACGTAAAGTGTGGAACACTCACGTTCCGCCAGAAAATTTAAGCGGGCTGGCTCTTATGAGAGTGTGGTCCTTCAAGTACCTTGGCCACGTAGTCTCCGAAGACTTGACTTGACAGTGATATTGAAAGAGAAAGGATGCGATGGCAGTCTGCTGCAACATGTTGGCCCGAAGATGTGCTCGTTTACAACGTTGCAAAAAGCTAAAATTACACTGTTTAAAGCCTTCTGAAAAACAATGTACACGTGTAATCTTTGGGTTAGCTATACGCAGCGAGCTAACAATGCTCTCCGATTTCAATATAATAATGCCTTTCGAGTGATATCGAGACTCCCGCAATTTTGCAGTGCATCAGGGATGTTTGTGCAAGCGCATACCGACGGCTTTCACGCTGCAATAAGCCAACGAATCGTGTCTCTTACGCGCAGAGTGCGAGGGGGCTCCAACACTATTCTCATTAGTGTCCAGTTATAAGGCACTGGGTATATTACAATACACTATATGTGTAAAATATGTTATGTACATAAAAATATTTTAATTACGTTAAATGCTAACAAGACAACTATGATTTCTTAAATTTACGCGAGCACTACACATTGAATAAAACTCTACTTACGGATTTTATCGCGTTTTATTAACTATTTAAATTATTTTTAATTCCTGGCGTTTCGGGTAGTTTCGGGTGTTTTACAGCACCCATGGTCACAGGGGGGACTAAGCTGTTTAACGTTCCAATGTCATAGTTAGCCCGGCTACCTTCAGTTTTTGAATATTATATTTTGGTCCGATCTACGCTTCTATCATGAGTGCTGTAAAGTACCCAAAACTTCTGGATTTAAAAATAAGTTAAATGGTTAATTAAACGCGATAAAATCCGTAAATAGAATTTTATCCCAAAGACAGTTAGTTTTTTCTTTAAATCAGTTACATTTAACATAATTTATATCTTTCGATGAAAGTTCAAATGAAACTTTAAATTTTTACTTTGCTCAACTTTAACATAATAGCGGCACTGTTATTGACACATAGCACACTGTATGTAATTGCACTGGTCCATTGAATTTCACAGAAGGCGTGTTAACAGATGAAAGCGTAATTTACGTTCAAAGGGATGGAGTTGCTGAAACAATCGGCACAGGTGGACACCTCCCGTGATTTCGCGCCGGACATTAGCGCTGGGGCGGTTGTTGAAACGTGCGATATTTTTCGAATGTTTATACCAGTAAAAAGTTATCGTACTTTTAAAATGATATGAGCTTTACAGCCAAATATTATATTGACTATCGATAAATGAAATTTTCATTTCTTCGAGAAATATAGAAATTTCATTTCATTCGTAGAAACTGTATTAAATAATTACTTATTATTTCTGCAGGTGAATTGTTTAGGATATGTTAAAGTATCCTCTGCAACTCTTGAACTTGCCCCTTGTGCAAACCCGAAACATCATGAATAGGTATTATGTTCGTAGCTTAAGTGTCAGAAATGTAGGTAAATACATAAATACCAGTAACTTTGTTTGACATATCAATCAATATTAATGTGATACACTGCACTCATGCACTGTACGGCGTTAATATTGATTGATATGTCAAACAAACCTACAGTCCATCTGATTGTATTTCAGTTTTGGCCAGATAAAATTACAATTTTTTTATAAATATTAATCATCATCCTTTTTTATTATTGCTACCTGATTCTAAGTAGTAATATGAATAATACTTGAACAACAAACAACAAGAAGTACAAAAAGAAATTATGCCCCAATTCCGGAATAACATAGGTGTCAAAGGAGTGGGCGTCAAAGCGTTGTAGCCCTTTGCGAAATCATTTCCATTCCGTTTTCCGAAGTGACAAGTGCCCATGGACGGTCAAAGGGTTAATGATTTGTTGTTTATTCGAATTCAACCCTAAAATAAACGGTTTTTGATATAAATGGATCCTATGTTTCCTATTTCTTTGTTAGACACAGGTGGTGGAGCAGAAAATATCAGGTCCATTTTTAGAAAGATATTTTTAAAATAGATCTGATATTTTAAACCATTTTTACGCAAACCAGAAAAATTACAACATTTATACAAATAAATAAAACGAAAGTGTATGTTTGTAATGTCAATATAACAGCTTTTTACTAAATGCATATGAAATTATATACGATAATTACATATATACATTCATATTAATGTGAGAGTACAAACAGACACTTTCATTTTATTAATTTGTATAGATGCTTGTACTTAATTTATTCTGTGTTTGTACTAAACCTTTAACTGATGTCATAATTTCATAATATTCTTTCAATTCTTATTAAAGTAAAACGATTTGAAATGACAATAGAAGGGGAGTTAGTTAGCACCTGAATGAGTTTGTGTATTTAGGATGTGCTTTTAGCCAGGATAGTAGACATGACAAAGATAGAACAAAGAGTAAATGCAAGACACATAGGAAATTGAGCTCTTCATTCTATTGTGGAAAGTCAGAATGTGGCAATAAAGGCAAGTATGGTAATTCGAAATACTGAGTTAGTCCATACCTTAATGTATGGTAGTGCAAGTTGGGTGTGGAAGAAGAAGCATAAGAGAAAAAATATTGCTGTTAGGAATGCGATCATTGAGAAGTAGGAATGTTATAGTTAACTCTGAATGATAGAGTTAGAAATTGTGTGATAAGAGAAAACTGTGATTTGCAAGATTTTTTTGTTTGGAAACGTAGATACGTAATCTCTGCCTACTTCTCTGGCTTACTCTATATTATATGTTTATGTTAATAATTCATCAGCTATTAAATAGTCTACTGCTCTCTGGACATGACTCTTGGTTTAGAGAAAATTACGTAATCATTACACTAGGTCGGCGAATAGGTAAATTCGTGGTAACGAATTCACCAATTCCGGTATTGAATGAGAAGACACCCGTCATAAAAGAAATCGTATAAGAAGTGTGTGTTGGCGCCGTAAGAAGATCCACCACCTCAACCTATTTTGCCCATTGGCTGATAGTAAGAGGTGACTGTCGTCAATATGAGTTGTGAAAATGTCAAAAAGTTCTTATCAGACTGGCGACGGGAGCCGCGTTATGGGTTTAGAAAATCTGGGTCTGCTGACACGAATACGCTTTCCAAGCATTGCGTTTCTGAAAATTCACCTTTCGATTTGAGAAGGCCTGGATAGTTATTCCTACTACAAATGCTGAAAGTCATATGTTTATTATTATATATTGGTATTGTCGCTGAAATTAGTCGACTCTTACAATATCAGTAATGGAACGAAAAGTACACCATACGAAATCTAAAATTTTCAAGTAAATTTAATACTTTATACATACTACAAGTAAATTTAATATTTTAATCAATTATTAGTCGGTAGACTAATAATCGAGGATAAATATAGATGTCTATGGGCCACAGTATCCACTTATCATTAGGTAGACTGTATCTATGTTTATCACCCTTATTCTATAAAAAAAGAAAAACGAGAATTACTCAGTGAGGTAGTCCGTAACGAGGTTAACATAGCCCAATTAATCAATAAGCCAATATGTCACTGGACTAGCAGCTTAGGTCTTTCAAACTATCGACCGTTTCGTTCTTCAGTGCGAACATCATATCAGTAAACGCAATAAAGGACGATCGACTACTAGATAGTGGAGGAAATAATTCAGAAAATCAGGTAATGGACTACTAACATGATATATGAAAAGTCAGATTTAAGCATAATCACCTTTAAAAAAATATAAAAGGTAATTATGAATATAAATACGTATGAAGCGATCCATATTTCGATATCTTAATAGGGTTTTAAGCATTTAGATTTAAATAAAGGCAGCTTTAAGACACAAATCAGTAACCATTCGGAATCCATTAGATAACAATATCTCTTAAAAAGCTTTCTCTAGTGACAACGGTACGGCGCGGAGCGGCAAGGCGGTGGAGAGAATGGCATTTTTAAATTTATAAATAATATTTTTGTTGCCAGATAGAATCTGATCTATAGCACTGTTTAGTGTTTCAATAATATTTCTAATCGAATATATTATCATCGCATATTTACATTATATTTTACAAAAAAATACTTAAAAGATAAAAATTAAAATCATGAAAATGTATAATGGTAATTATAAAATATTACTAACAGTCACACTAATTTCATTCATAAAACTCACAATCAACCGCTTACATACATTTTATCAAACGAAAAATATATGTAAAGCGGGATGCGGTGTCAACAAGGTCACTAAAAATATCACAATGATCAGCCAAAATAGGAGTGCGGAACACTTACGAATCTTTATGTTCCCATTGTATGTACCACAGCATGGCACCATTCCTCAATGAGATCTCTCAGTGGGGAGTCTACGGTAGCTCGCAGTCTCTTTTTTGTATGGACGTTTTATCAAACATGTTAATGGCGGCTTTATGATGGCAACAAAAGAAGTGTGCTAACGGAGGCGTTAAATCCTTTACGATTTGACGATGATCGTCAGAAATTTGTCATGGGATCATTTTAGGATTCGAAATCTATCAAGCGTAAAAGTATTATTGAATTTCAATGTTAAAGCGTAGAACTTCCCAAGCAAAACATTACGACTTGCTTTTCAAAGATGATACCAAAAAAGTATACAGTAAGTACCTGTACATAAATAAAACAACACACACATGCTTACACAAATTACATTAACCTAATTAAAAATGCTACTGTGATAAAAAAAAATGTAAATTTATCTGTGATTAGCTTAAGTCTTTACAAAATCAGAAAACCTTTTTTTAAACAGAGGTGTAACCCGGAAGCAAAACAACGACATCTAAGATCAACCACGAATTTACAAAACGAAATATTTTAATGGATAATCACTACATGGAAAATATTTGGCTCGTACAGGTAAAAAAATTATCCTTATAGCAACACGGAACAAAATAATATAAATAAAGTTGAGTAAGTCAAAACTTTAGTGCCATGAGAAATGGAACATACCTTTTTTTGGAACAACCAATGAAATTCGCAATGAAAAATATCATAAAACAAAGAAAATAAAACACATCGATAAGCAATTTTGTTGGAAAAAGAATACTGTGGTAATATCCTGCGCGGCGGTAGTGTCGTGTGGTCTTCCAAGCTACACCCTGGCCTGCAAGCGAACAGCTGGGCGGCCGAGCCCGCCCGAACGCTTCCGAACGTAACCGAACCCGGCCGAACGAAACCGATCGCGCGAGTTAGCTAGGGACATACCTGTCTGGCGCTTTCATTGACAGGCACCTGAAATGAAGAAAAAAAACGATCCAATTCGTTGAATATTTTAAATTTTCAAAATGTTTTGCTTTGATGACTGACATAAAATCCTTATCTTTTCACACAGATAAATTTACATGCAGTTTTATTCAAATTTTTAATAAATTCACGTTTCCAACATAATATATAACTCGTGCAACAAAACATCAGCATAAAAAATAAAACATTACAATGGCAACATAAAACTTATTTTAAAAATTAAAAGTAAACATTCAAAAAAGAATAAACAATAATGTGGCGAAACAGTTAAAAACAACATTGCAAGATGTATTAGGACAGTTGTTAAAATATGGGGTAGACTCGAGCGGCTTGACTCCGTTAATATTGTGCGCTTGCACGCGATCTGCGTCATGTTTGCCTTTGCGCAATGCTGCGCTTCGAGTTAGAATCATTTTACGTTATTGTTTTATTTATAAATCTCTTAATTTTTTAAAGCCGTCTAGGTGTGACCCGAAAGGTTCACACGACTAATTTGTCAGTGGAAAGATTTAATATTTTATACAATTTTCCATTCGGCACAAAAAACGACTTGACCGATTTTGCTCAAAATTTAATGAATTTTAAGTTACATAATTATGCGTTAAATGAAACTGGTCCCATGTCAATATCACTCTTTGTTCTCGAGATACACGAGGCGAAACTTGAATCCGAAAATATATACATACGTGCGTACATTTGCACACACGGACATCCTCTTAAAAACCTTACTATTCGACTCTAAAGACCTTGAAACGTGGAGATATGTTAAAATTTCCAATTTGTACAATCGGACTCATTACAATAACTTCCCACTTGGAAGTTAAAAATATCACATGGACACATTAATGGTATGATATTCGAAAAAGATATTCAAAATAGGTTTTGTTGTACAAGATAAATGTAAAAAAGTAGTAAACACTAAGTTTACGAAATTTCGTCGTTGATGCTGTATTGACTGCACGTGATGATATTGTATTGTCTGCACTTTTCGTTAAATTACAGTATAATGCAGTCGACACCAACGTCTGGCAGCATTGGTTAAAATAAATATCGTTTAGGAATATGGACTAATAAAATTGCCACCATTTTATAGTACCACTTTATTCCTCTCATTTCGGGGAGGGTTATGAAGTAATCAATGTTCTGTCTTTCAGTGGTCGGATTTCCTCATGATGTTTTTCATCACCGTGAGCACTTTCTTGTCGTTATGATGTTTGAAAGTTTGTCACGATCGTTAAAACAACGAAGACGTTGAATTTTTTTGGTGTCAATTAAAATAGACAATGCTTAGCACATTGCGTTATACGTTGCGTTAACTTTTATTAAGTTTTAAGGTCATACAATACAAGTTGTAAAAAACAGGCAGTGTTTTTATAATCTGCCGCGTTATTTTAATCTGCCTGGTAATAATCAATTTTTAATTAACTTCTGTTCAATTATAACATGCGCACGCTATGCCAGGGCGAAAAGGTTGCGTTACACTTTATTATTCAGTAAATTGATAAAAAGCAAGCGATATATTTGTTGACAAATAGTTATTATTTATGTTGTCTTGCGCACAAAGGACTAAGTTGCATACTGACTAATAAAATATACTATTATGTGATACAATAATGTTTTGATATCTTTAGAAATGAACTTATTGAAAATATATTATGAAAAGAATTGGTACTTTTCTGCTTGGATTTATCTGGAGTGGAACTATCGTTTTACTTTTTTCTGACGACAAGCGGAAACACCTGATGAGTTCCGGTTTGGAACGTAGGAAAGCAAATAATAATTACAGACAGAGACATTTTATCCTAGTCCTCAAGCATAATAGCGTCTTTATGACCTACTTAGCTTGAAACTATTTGGAGGTGTTCATAAGTTGCCGCAAGATTAGAAAGAAAAGTTCTCGAAATACGAGATTGCGCACTAGATGGAGTAGAGACCTTACGAGGATATGCTGGTGATCGTAGCCGTGTTGTGCGGCAATCTATTGGGGACACCTGAGTTCAGTAATGGACTCGTGAAGGGATGATGACCTTGTTTTCTCCGTTTTTGTAATGAACCCGCAATAATTTGGCCGTCGGGCTTAAGAGTTTATATATTTCGAAACACAATAATTTGGTAATGCATAATCTATAAGCTTTGGTACAGAAATAACTCTATGACGACTAATCTAGTACATTAGTGGGTAATTGCCGACGAACATTAATCCTATAACGTCAGGCAATATTATATGTTATCTGATCATATTATTGCCCTAATATTTGTGGTTTGATCAGTTTATTGCTGGATAAGTAGATTGACTAGCTTCATTCATAATTTGTTTTTAATGTCGTCAATTTTGTTGTTTGGGTATTATAAATGAAAGTTTAAGTAGGTAATTACAAGTTAATCGAGATCCTATTACGCGATATAATCTCGACATTTACTATGAAATGTATTTTTTTTAATTACTTTCTTTCGGGTGTAGTGTAGTAACGGGTGTAGCATGGCCAAGTGGATCCTACTGTTATAAAAGAGGTATAATATTAGGGATTAAAATAACCAAAACTGATGATATAAATACTCTAAATAAATTATTTGTGATTTTTTATTTTTGTTTAGGTTTCTGTGTCAAAATAATTTAAAAGATTGACAAAAAGTTAACTCTTTCTTTCATTACAACCTTTTAAAAGACCACAAAACATAGACTTCTTTCAAAGATTGCCTCAAAGTGGGAGATTTTGCCATATTCGCCACGCTAGGTTTCTAACCGCTGTTTTTATTATTTTTAGCTGTTTTTTCTTTCATTTCTATCTGTTGCCACTTACAACACTCACGGGTGATGATAGTTGTTTATTAATAAATTATATAATTCACATTACAACTCTTATTTCTCTTTGCTCTAAAAAGGCTCTTTGTTCTCTACTTATGAAAAAAAAAGAAATATATTTTAAAATTTATGGAACAATATAATACATATTGTATTTTTTGTCATTGGCTTCGATATCATTTGAAAAGTTAAGACGGAGAGCTCTTTTATAAGGGTAAAAGAGCATGTGGCTCACTTTATGGTAATTGACTACCACCGCCCATGAAAAACTGCAACACCTTTGTGTTACCCGATTGGCTGGACAGGTGGAGGATGGCGGTCAACGTCGGGAGACCGCCGTCCTCATGACCAGGCTGACATGCATTCCACCAACCTTGCGATTCCGTGGGCAGGACGTAGGTTGGAAGAGGAGTCACCTACCTAGGATGCCAGATAGATCGCTCGTTGTGCATGACCCCGATGGTCGACCACGTCGTGACTCAGGCCAGAGCAAAACTCTATCCCATACTGGCATCCTCACTCCCACTCAAAACCAGAATTACCATATATAAGACCTACGTCCGCTCACGGCTTACATACGCAGCGGCAGCCTGGTACGCGCTGACATCGGCCACACAGCACAAGAGGTTGCAAGCCCAGCAGAATCTTGCGCTTCGGGTGATCGCGGGAGCAGGCCGTTACGTCAGGAATGACGTTATAGTCAGAGACCTCAAGATCGAGTCAGTACATGAACTTGTGGCCAGTACTGCGAGACGGTTGTTCGACCGCGCAGACAACGGGCCACACCCACACCTGCAGAAATTAGTACTACTACACACGCGTCCACCCGACAGGCAACTACTCCCACGTGAATTTCTACGCTCACCGCCCGCCGAGGAAGCCGCCGGGGATGAGTGAGTCTTCCCGACACCTGACTTGATGGCGTTTAGTGCGCAACATGCTAACCAACAAGCTGTGTAGCAGCATCCAAGACCGGGGGAGCCGTGTTCCTCGGAATGTCTCGGTACATGAAGGCCCTCTTGTCCCCCAGAAGGAAGAAGAAAAGAAGAACACTACTACTGCGCCCTTAGAAAGTAGTAAGCTCTTTTCTTGAAGATTTTCTTGAAGTCGTATCGGTCCGGAAAAATCGCCGATGGTAAACGATTCCACGAAGAGGTCGTACGGGAAACAAAACTTCTAGTAAAATGCTCAGTGATGGACAACCAAGCATCCAGATAGTATGGATAGTATCGTGAGTTTTGTCGCGATTTGCTTTATTTAACTATATACTGAAATAATAACATTTTTAAATATAAACTTTATTTAAAAATGTTATTATTTCAATAATATACGTTAAATGATCAAATCAACAAGTCAAAAATAATATCGTACGTCAACAACAACAAGATGACAAAAACTAAAAATTTACGGATCCCCTAAAAGCACACAACCCAGAAGCCTAGTTGTTAATCGCAAAGTGTTGCCGCGTTGTAAGCGTCACTAATGTTATTTTAATACATGCGCTGGATAGTTCCCCGGCGGGCAATTTGGCAGGTAGCAGCGAAAAAAACCCATTTGCCCACTCACCGTGTGTGGCTTGATGGCAAACTAATTATTTGTCGTGTTTTTTGGCCACTGAAGGGTTTAAGAAAATAAAAAAAAACACTGCGTACGTTACACCTGAGAAGCTTTGTATGTTGATTTTATAAATATATTTTGGGAGAGAGTTAATAAACAATGTATTGTACGCGTCAATATTTATAAAAATCATAAATTTGGGTTATTACTTGCTCACTTTGATTGTGTTATCAAAATGTTTGAGATTTGTTATGAGATGTACCAAGAGTGATGGTCATCAAACCGAGCATTAATAATACAAATAAAATTGTTTAAATTTATTTCACATTTTTCAGCTTTTTGTAGTCATTAATTACTGTTTTTTTTTGAGATGATTTCTATGTAATGTATTTCTTATCGTGTAACGAATGTTCTTTTATGACTCTTTCCTATAACAATTTTGCCATTAAAGCAACATTTTATTATTATAGTATATTGTTGTACCAGAAATCCAGAAGTACACAGACCTTTGACCCAGCTACCGTCGTGGTTGTGGGTATGTCACATTTCGTACAAGTATACAATATTGTTACAATACAATCTATAAGAGGTAATAAAATTTTTTTGTAATTTTTTCAGTCGGACATCAAGTAGCATCCACTCAAAATCCATATGGTGTGATAAATTCTACCACGCCGCCACCACACGGCAAATAGTAGTTAGATAATATCCAAGCGTTAAATTACCGTAGTTCATCTCAATTATATTAGTGTAATATTTCATCCGCATTAACAATTTTACTTAAGTTTATAAAAGTAAGTGCGAGAATCGAGAACACAATCAACTTGATGTTAAGTATATACTGTTGCCCATAGATACGTACACCTCAATTATTAAATTATATATTATTACTATGACTTCCTCAATTAAGAATCTACGCTATTTTATACTACGATTAAGAATCAGAATTCAGATACGTTGTCACCTATGAGGACTAAGATGGAATGCTTCGTTACCAGTAAAAAGGGTATTTCTTCATCACAATTCTACAATTTACAGAAGCATTAAGCTGCTATTTCCGCTGTTTTTCAGTGAGAGGGTGGTCTATCTCCGGTCGAGCGAAACTATTCATGCTGCAGCCATAAAGCAAGCCAGTGTGGCTTTATTACATAAATTGATTGACACAGTGATGACTGTCAAAATCATCTTAACGCAAAATGCCTCGATTTATCTATTATAAATTCGTATATTCCTAGTTTGATCCGTATCAAACTAGGAATATACGAAATTGTTTCAGAGAGCACGAGGGATCTGTGACATTAAGCACCTGACTGCCGAGCTCCACCACGTCAAGCAAGTTTTGCATGATAACAAGCTTCGGATCCCGCGCCTGCGTCACAATGAAAAAGTGAAGCCGGCCACAGTCGAGCGTGTACCTGCTGTACTGCCATATGTTAGAGGAGTCACAGACAAAATTGGCTACATCTTGAAGCGCGCTTCCATCAAAACATATTTCAAGCCGCCGAAGAAGATTGGTCAGTTTTT
>DWHP01001194.1:0-16746 GCA_018247895.1 Parnassius honrathi
CACGTACCATCAAGTGGAGTGTGGGCTCGTTTGTCACGCTGTCCTATAAAAAAAAAAAGCTCCTTTCTTACCATAAAATTGCTGTATCATGGCTCTGCCACGTAAAAATTTGTACCATATCGACGCAATAAAAATAATAATAAAAATATATAGTATGAAATTTAAAACATGCAAAATTTTCATCGATCAAATTTACCAATCGTGTACACCGGAATCGATGTTATTGAACGGAAATGGAGAAAATACGGCTTTAGCGCAGGTACGATATATTAGATAAACACAATAAAATAAATAAATGTACCGTGTAGTGGTGATGTAAGGATATCTGTTGCCCCATATCATCGTGTGGGTGTCGTGAGACGCGACAGAAGGAAACAAATCGGGAGATGGGCAGCAGCGTCTTCTTAATAACGACTAAAAATAAAAACTGCGGCTGCCAACCCGCTTGCCACGTGTGGCAGTGGCAAATATCCCCCCTATGAGGCAATCTAGGGGCCTATGTTCAGCGGTGGACTTTAATATGCTGTAACGATAGCAAGTAACCTAAGTCAAATTGTAGCGAACGCCACATATAGTAAAAAAGTTAAGTTACAGCCTATATAAATCCTACAGCTGTACACGGGTGTCCTCAGGTTTCAAACAGCTTTATGGAGTACTTAGTC
The DNA here is from genome assembly GCA_018247895.1 of Parnassius honrathi. Classification (NCBI taxonomy): domain Eukaryota; kingdom Metazoa; phylum Arthropoda; class Insecta; order Lepidoptera; family Papilionidae; genus Parnassius; species Parnassius honrathi. The sequence continues at coordinate 663 of DWHP01001194.1, forward strand.
TTACTAACTTCTAAATAATTCCCGTACTACGATACCCAATGATTGTCCCACCAGACTTTAGAGTAATACCTTCGTTAGGCTGAGTCATTACGCTTCGAAATCTACGGCTACATCCCTTACCCGTGAAATTATAATTAAACGCTGACTTAAAGTTAAAAAACAGGCTTTATAGAGCTGAAAAGATGCTGATCATCGAAATCGGTGGACGTTCTTCATCGTTCATCTATGCTTTTGCATATTGAGGAGTTTGATGACTTTCTCACAGATTAAAGTCATCAGTTCTTGATGACATTTACTTAATATTTGAGGACACTCTACATCGTAGTGAAAGTTATCGCTGAACATAAACAAAAATATTCGGACAAATTAAAAAGCTCCTCCTTTTTTGAAGTAGGTTGAAAGAAATACAAAAACTAATAAAAAATGAATGACATTTGATTAATGGCGGATCTATCATTCATTCATCAACAATCTATTATTTCATTCTATCAGATCTAAATATTTTTTGCTATTAAAAAGCCGGATCATAATTCTAAAATATAAGAACCAGGGACAGGAAGCAGTGTTTGACATAATAATAATGTCCTTCAGACCGAATTTCGGTCACGGCGGCCTGCCTCAACGGAGACTAGCCATCGGTGCAGAACGGGATTATAGTACCCAAGTGTATGCGCAAGCACAGGTGCACTCTCTATTCCCTGACTCTCGTAGTCCGATAGGACGGTAAACCGACACGATCGGGGAGAGACCAAAGGCTTTACGTGCTTTCCGAGGCACGGAGTGAGACACCGCCTATTTCCTGACTCCGGCCCGACCCGTGATTCAAACCGACGACCTCATGATCAGCAGTCGCATTACTACAACCACAAGACCAATGAGGCAGTAATATTTGAGTTAATATTGTTTGAAATAATAATAGTGGAATAACTTTGACAGCGTCTGTCCTTTAGTCCGTCAGGTTACCTGTGTGCTTGTCTGTCCCCCTTAAGAGATAGTCTATGGGGAGGATAATTTCCAACAACAAGTAAACGTAGTTATCCCAGTAAACGTCATTTAAACGTATTTGGTGGTTTCTTTTAAAGGCAGGCTAAGATTTTGTTGGATACAGCCTAGTTTTTTTAAAATTTCATATAATGCCAATATCGAAACCGTGTAGACGTTGTAAAAAAATAAAAATAAATACTCACTTATCGCGACTGTCTTCGCAACCAAATTGAAAAATCCAGAAAATACAAAGCGACACATAAATCAATAATTTGTTACTGCAAACTATAAGACGAACACTGACTAACGCAAGCATTCCCATGAATGAACGCCAAACGGCACCGTGAGTTGGCATTCGAAAATCGCCCCTAACGACACCTTGGACCGTTACCAAGAATTTAAAACTACGGTGGTTGAAACAAAGGTGACTTTTCCGCGCATCATCGGCGCCGCGATGTCGTTTTGTTTATTTGTAATGGGAAAACCGTTCTGAAACTGAGTCACCGCTTCAGTGGACTGAAATATACGTCACTGAGGCGCCGTTCACAAATTCCACGCAAAGAGTAAATAATGGGTGTAGCGTTTAGCCAACGAGGGTTTTGACCTTCAACCCCATAATTCAGAGTAACATTTTAATTATATTTCGTTTGTAGCGACTAATTTCTTGTGTCAACAAAAAGGCGGGAATATAATTTACACGTAATGTGATTATTTCGTCTTATTGGACGAAATAAAATAAATGTTATTACTGTGTAGTGACGGTGTAATCATGTCTAGTAGTCGGACTAAGAAAGCTTGCGCAGACACTTTTGCATTATAATCCGAATACGGTCTGATTTATTATTGAAGTGGACTTCTTTAGTCGCGTTTTTGATAGGGAAAAAGCTTATAGGTTCGCATCACCGATGACACCGACATGCTCAAGCATGCGCAATCCGTCACGAGCATATCTACTACCCATACGCCTATACTACGCGTCGCTATACTACGAGTTTCTGTACTATGCGTCGCTACTATATACTACACGTCGCTATACTACCCGTTTTGTACTTTGCGTCGCTATACGACGCGTCGCGTAGTATATACGACGCATCACTATTCTACGCGTCACTATATTACGCGTCGCTATACTACGCGTCGTTATACTACGCGACGCGTAAAATATTTACATTTTATATACTCGACTGTATCATAGATTTTTTTTAACTTTTTGGTTGCGCGGATCTTGTGATTTCGCGTCACCGACATGCTGCAATAGCAGTAAGTGAAGTTATGTTGACCACTTGAGAAGTTTATTTTGTGTATATACTGTGCTTTGTTTTAATTGTGTTTTTGATAATCATTATTTGAATTGATTAATTGTAAAATCACCGTGCAGTACAATAATGAGGATTAAATATACTTATATGTTTATATAGAAAAGTAAATGACAAAATCAAAGTAATTATTGACGAATATTTCCAAAATATTTATCGATATTTGCGTTGAAAAAAGTTTTTACCTCTGACGTGCAGTCCTACGACTGACAGTTTTTTAAAATTAATATAACATGATATATTAAAAAAATCTTTTACTAAATTGTCATACAATTGTTTAACTAATTTTAACATTTACGTATAACGCATGTTGCAACTGCGCGTACACGTCTTTGGTTTGTATTCCAGATCAAAGCTTTGTGTATATTAGGTATTTATATCATGTAAAAATTAATATAAACTGTTGTGTATACCTTATAAATAAATAAAATACAAAGGTTTGCTATTGTGCGCCCGAATCCCAAAAAGTAAATCTTGAATTTTTTACTGCGAATGCTCACTTCCCTAACATTCCTTCATTGCTTAATTATGTAATTTTAGGGTGCGCCCGGTTCACACCTTCGTGATTCACATTTGAAATATTTTGGAGGGAACGAACGGGGCACGAAATAAATAAAACTCGACTACTAATAATAAACAGAGGGTACGAGCTAGGAAACAACTCACCTCTAGATTACGTCACATGAGGTCTCATCCGAACTACACCAATACCATCTATATATTATATGAATAAAATAGAAGTATCTGTTTATAAAAGTTAGCATCTGTCCATAAACTTTTTTTACAGAATGATGGTGGCAAACGAGCACGCAGTCCACTTGATAGTAAGCGGATGCTGTAGCCCATAGACATCTACATTTATCCTCGATTAAGAATCAAATCGCAGATGCGTTGTCACCCCTGAGGACTAAGATCGAATGCTTCGTTTCCAGTAAAAAAATGATCTCCCGATCTCTATACCCACCATACCAAACACAGCAGTACTAAGCTGCTATTTTACGCCGGTAATCTGTGAAAGCGTTGTCGAGCTCGAGCCGACCCTTTCGTGCTACAAACTTAATATAGCTGCAGCGTTGCTCCGCCACGTACAAAATAAACGTATAAAATCTACTCCGGGTTAACACTGACATTGGGACGCCAGGCACCACAGTCCCCCGTGACCACGTGTGCTGGAAAGCACCCGAAACGTCGGGAATTAAAAATCATATAAATTAACCGTGATAAAATCGGAATCTCAGAAAAGGCTCCAACGATTTTCATAAAATTTAGTGTCCAGAGGGTTTCGGGGGCAATAAATCGATCTAGCTAGGATTCATTTTTAGAATATATCGTTTTGTCCGTGTTTTCAGGCAATGAAAAACTGCTACAATATAAGAAGGTTAATTTTGACACCTACTAATGATCGTAATAGCTCATGTGGATATCGGTCCGGCGCGAAATCGTAGTGCTTCTGGTTCCCGTCCTATCTACGGTCTGACTTTTTTCCTTTCTTTTCAAATTCCCTTCTTTTGTGAGAAAATCTATTATTTCGAGCCCTTTTTTAGTATTTTTTATAATACGAAAATTTATTTGTACTCATTATTTTTTATTTTAATAACCGGTTCAGTTTTTTCTATTATGTCGGTAAGATCAAAAAATATTTTTCGTATTTTATCGGTATGAAATTTTTATCTGAATATAATTTCAAAAACACACGATTTCCAAAAAAATCGGTCATTCAGGTACTTAATGTTGTACTCGAAACGAAGTTGAGTTTTGACGGTGATAGTTAATGAAATAAAAGTGCAAAATTGGATTTATGATCAACTTGTATATGTTTTCTAGCTAAAAATTGACGCGCCAGCAAAATAACCAAATAGTAAAAGGACAAATTACTTAATATGGTCACTAGGTATTTTGGCTGTATAGGTTAGAATAAAAAAGAAATATTAAATTAATGGATATGAAGGCCCATTGGGGCACAGTGATATCATTAGTCAAACTAACTATAATGGTATAGGTTAAATTAATGTAGAATATTGCTAAAATTATATTTTAAATTCTGTTTATATGGATCGTTAAATGGCGACAATTTTCTAAACAGTCTAAACGGTATTTCGAGGGCCTTATAGTTTTAGTAGCTGTACTATGTTTGTTATGGATTTTATCATACACCCATTGTTTTTTATCAATTGTATAATAGAATATTTTTATTACTTACGCTGTATGGCAGTTTTTTCAACATAACATATAATTTTGTTTAGCGATAGGTATAATAGACGAAAAACTTTGCCTTGGGAACAATGTTGAATAACTTTTATTTAGATTTCACATGATCTTCTAACCGCACCAAATCGTTTTCCTTTTTCAACATATTGATAACAAATTAATTTCGTTTATTTGCACAACATAAACACGCAACGCCTACAAAATGGCGATATTCTGTCAGTTATACAGCTTTAAATTGTAATACGGTTATTTATTTTTTAGTTTTATATCACTTTCATAGATAGAAGTAATAAAATTACTGTATTTATAAGAGTGTACAATTACGCCATAAAAATAAGTTTTAGAAGGCAGTTTGGGTACACCATTGTTCAGAAATAAGATTTGAGTGATACTATAATAACACTTAGAGCTGTAATAAGCAAGTGACAGCGTGTAAAAAAACAGCTTCTACACAGCTTTAGTGGTAAAATCAGATTCAAGTGTTACAAAATACTTAAAGTTGTATACAAGAGCTTCCGTATTGTGATTGAGAACCCCTAAGGTGGCTTAGATCCCATAATACAGACTTTACACAGCTAGAGCTGTATAATAACTCATAAACCACTCGTATAAGAATACAACCTCTTTTCTACACTCTTATATGCTTCTAAAAGAACTCTAAGTTCTATGTGGGCTGGTATATTGATGTTTATACACTTGTGTGCTGCTTGGGAATCCATCGTAGTCCTCACGGGTAACAACGCATCTGCATTTTGATCCGTAATCGAGGATAGATGTAGATGTCTATGGGCCACAGCAACCACTTACCATTAGGTGGACTATGTCCTTTGAAACAAGGCATCATCATCATCATCATTATTACAGAACACACAGAATATATAATGCTGAAATACTCCAATTGTAGCTCTCTTCATACCTCATTGAGCTATCTTGAGCTTACTCATACAACTAACAGTGAAGGACCACGTATCAGATCCATTTGTCTCTGACGCATTAGTGGTGAAGCAAGTTGCGGTACCGATTTGACTATCGGTATATTGAAGTACTGAAGTGTTGGTATAATAGGGCTACAATTGCTATTTGAGTGCAGAATAAGACAGAGGGACTGACAAATTTTAAAATCCACTAATTTACCTTCACTACCCTTTATTTATTGCCTTAATCTTGTTTTTTCAAGAATTACAGACACGAATTTCATATGTATAGATTTGAGTGATTAAATTAATGCATAAAGTAACAGTTTATTTTGCAATACCGTTAGTCAACTTGGCAGCGCAGCTTTCTCCAGCACTAATGCGTTGTCAAAAAATTACAAATTGATCTGATAAGTGGTCCTTCAATGTTGTTCGTATGGGGAAGCTTAGGATAGCTCAGCGAGCTATGTAGAGGGCTATGCTCAGAGTATAATTTTTTTTATAGAATGAGGGTGACAAACAAGCCCACAGTCCTCCTAATGGTAGTGGATGCTGTGGCCCATAGACTTCTACATTTATCCTCGATAAAGGATCAAAATTCAGATGCATTGGCACCCGTGAGGACTAAGATAGACGTTCTCCTCCCTCGTTACCTGTTAAAAGGGCCACCGATTCTCCTCAGTCACCATATAACAAAACATTATCAAGTTGCTAAATTGTTATGTCGACACATTGGTGCGGTAACCATATTGTAGATACAGCGTAGTCATACCACGTTAGAAAGCAATGTCCATAGCAGAGCTACGAGTTGTAGTCTCTATTATTAATTTTGTGGACGGTGATTATCTCCCAACTAACGTCTCGCTTCCCTATGGTCGTCCGTTATATCAGTAGTTCTTTGGACCTTTAACCACTGAAGAAACTTTTTTAAAATAATTAATTTTAATTTATAATTTTGAAAGTTCACTCTCTCCGCGAGACTGCACTGTTCGTCTTCAAACTTATTTTGGGAGGGAAGCACTTCATTTGAGCACAATAATATGTTAGCAGAATTTGATCGTGGTCGTGTTTCTCTCTAAGGAAATTCGTGAAGGACGGCCCTCAACTGCGATCGCTGAGAAAAATGTGGCTACCTTCAGACGACCAATTGAAAAAAAACCGGCGCATCATCATCTATGAGGAGATTCGAGAACATTTAGATGTTACTCTGGAAAAAAAACTTACATGAATATTTACGTTAGTTAGAAAACTTATTTGCCGCTGGATTCCTCATGGATTCGCCCCTGAACAAAAACTTGCTTGTTTTGATTGGTGTCACAAAATGTTATTTAGGTATGATTACGGACATTCAAGTCCAAATTCAAGAGATGAACTCGTATCACAATGTCATACAAGGCACAACATATATTCAATGTTACATTCCGAAAAGAAAGTCACTAACTTCTGTATACAAAAAGCCACAGCAAACTGTGTTTCGAAATAGAACTCAACTACGATCGCAGTTTTTGATCGTTGGAAGTATTTACTTTCGTACAGTATATTTCAATTAGTATTAAGTTCGCACATTGTTATTATACCAGATAGGTAACTCATTATAGTTATATTGATTGAATAAAAATGTCTGCATGCTTGCCATATGGACTCGCCCAAATTATGCAGTAAGAGTACTAAAAATCTACGGAAGACGAATTTTGGATTTTGAATATGTTACCCAAGTTACAAGCGTTTTGTAAAAAAGTGTGTACTGCCTGAAGCAGATAAGCTCGGTCAATGCCATTGCGGCAAAAATTTTTATAATATAAAGAATACGGTAATTGACTGTAAGTACCGATTAAAAAAATATTAGTTACAGTTGGTTAGTATATTTATCAAAACAGGTTGCAACCGTACTATTTATTTATTTATACCACTATGCTACCGTTAGTAGATATAATAGATTATTAACCAACATCGGTTAGTAATCGATTACTGTGAAACAATTAAAGTACAGTCAAACTGGATAAGCGAGAGTTCAGCGGAGCACACTCTCATTCTCGCTTTTAGAGGTTTCTCACTAAACCGAGTTTCTCGCTAACGCAGGTACGTGGGTAGCGTATCTCTATTATAGAGGTGCGCAGCAATAACAACGTTGATTAGTTCCACGAAATAGAATAGGTACAATATTGACGAGAAAACAATATAAAAACAGTGGTAGGAAGTTAAGAATGAGTCATAAAATAGTAGATGTTAAATTTGTAATTTGTTTTGTCATTTGTTACTGCATGTGTGTATCTTTTATGTATGTATGTATTTTTATTTTAGCTATAGTTCCTCCTAAATAATATAAACAAATAAAGCTCGACTGTCGCTTATAGAGGTATAGATAAGTAGCAATGTCACTTACGGAGGTCCATGAGGGAAAAACGGCTCTCTCTTACAGAGGTTTCTGTTTCTCGCTAATAGAGGTTTTGAGAGCTTAAAATGACGGGTCCTGGCTATTACTCTCACTTATAGAGTTTTCTCACTTATCCAGTTCTCACTTACTTAGGTTTGATTGTATTTATGTGTACTTATTTCAACACTAAGGCTCTTAAATAATGAAAAATATATCAAATAGATTGCAATCAATTAATTAGATAACATAAAAATGACGCACTGTCTTTGAAAAAGTTAGGGAATAACGACCAAGGAGTCGCATCCAATTGAATCATGACAATGCTTCGGCGCACATCGCGAACAAGTTAGTAGTTTTAGATTTCTGTAAAGGTGGAGCTTGTGGCCTATCCCACACACAGTCCAGACCGCACAACGATTTCTCTATTTTCCAAAATTCAAAGATTTCATGGGAGGTTTGACATTTACGAAACCAGAAGAAAGAGTGACAAAGGAAATCTATGTTGCAGAAGTTTACGGGAGAGTCGGGAAGGAACGCTAAATAATAAAATAACCCTTAACCGACGAGCATGTATGCGTAGTTATATGGATGTGGGGAGGCGAGAGAGGTGTATCAGGATCGTAATCTCCACCTACCCCTCTGGGTGACAGGTGTGAGCGTTCATGTGGAGCCAGAAGAGGCCAACCAGGTTTTTTCCAACCCTTAGGCCAATGGGTCTTGTGTTTTCAAAAATGGCTTAAACGACGGAAAAAGTGTTTTAAATGTAATGGAGAATTCTTTGAAAAACAGTATATATGTACAATAGTTTATATATAAATTGTTTTATGAATGAGTTACGCAAAACTTTCAGAATGAAAAAAAAAACATTCTAAACGTTTTCATTACAATTATGTAAATATTATACTGTATTTTATGTTTTTTTAAAAAAAATTCCCGGCTGAGTTTCTTATTGCTTCTTCCCGGGACAAAGATTTATATCCGAACCAGAGGTAAAAGTAAACAATAACTTCCAATAAGAATTATATATAATCAATATTGAATAAAAATGATTCTATTCGATTCTAACTCAAAATGCTCTACAGGCTTATTTTTCAAAGATTATCCAAATTTTATATTTAAGTTCAAGCATAAATAAGGATAAACCGTCATTGCAGTTTTTGAAAATACGAGTAAAATAATACTTCTAATTTTATTTAAAATTATCCTAAGTTGAATGTGATTTATGGGCAACACGACGACCCTTACGAATGTGTGCGTGTGTAGTGAAATAGTAGGCGTTAGATATACCTAAATGAATAACAATAGAAAAATGACAAATAATGCATTACCACGTAATCTGAATTTAAAGATAGAAAGGATTTTTTAGCTTTTTAAAATAATTTTCGTCGCCAATCGCCTATATTACTTATTCTGAACCTCCTGCAAAATAACCCTGTATGTAGAAATCAAACTAAATACAACATGATAATTTGTCTTTATTATATTATAATACATCAATAAAATACAATTTGTATAACTGTGATAATAAATTGTTAATGCTTCACAATTCATTGAACATCATAAAGAACATCGTAACTATATTATTACAAAAAAATGTCAACAAATAACTGCGTTACACTACACTTTTAATACTATACTACTTAATATATAAACAGAACAGACCCAAAAGGGCGAAAAACAGATTTTTAGGTTATCTGTGGTCGCAATGACGAACCTTAATGTTGCCATATTGCACCTGAATTGGAAGACTTTAAATACCTACTTACAATTCGAAATGTTTTGTGGAATAATGTAGCAAATATTGTATTGTTTCGTTTGGTGTTATTTTCTGATAAAGCTAATTTAATCTTAGTTACACGGTAATACTTTTGGGACGGAATGTTCAAAAACATATACAACGGTACTATTATTTTTTTTTTGTTATCAACTTAGAACAAATTTATTGGCGCTTATATTAAATAACATAATTGTGACATTTTACTTATATTAAGTAACTACGCATAAAATACTATATTTTTGCTTTCACAACCGAAAAACAAAATAGATTTCTTTTACATAAGATTGACGGAATGTCATAAAGAATTTAAAATTATTTAAGGCACATTTTTCGTTAAAATTTATGATCTTTATAAATACATTATAATTCTGGCACTAATTTCAGTTAACATTTGAATAAAAAATCTCAAAAGTCTAAAGCTAATCGTTACTATATTAATAATGCCTAAGTATTGTACAAGTCTAGAAATAAGTATATAGTTCGAAAGATGACTAATAAGTATAACTTCAAATATTCACTATTGAAAGTAGCAACATTTAGCAACATAATCATCAAGTCATCTATAAATGAAACAGGTATAGTTGAATGGTATATCTTTCTAAGTAGCCATTTTTTATAAAAACATTTTTCGTAAACAAAGTTTATTAAGTAAATCAATAATTTACGAGGTATATCAAATACATGATATTAACTCGGCGAAAGAACTATCACGTCAAATTTACGTATGTGTAAATTTTATATAATTATGACGTGATAATCCATAAAGGATTCAATACAAGAACAAAATTATTTAATATTATTTTATTATTTAAGAGACATTCGCATTTAAAAATTTACAACTGAAATACAAGCTTAAAAAATGACCTCAAATCGTTGGTTTATTAGTTCCTTTTTTGGGAAGCCGAAATAAATTCAAAATTTAACTACCCTGTCCAGTTTCAGAATACTTTGATACTTTATCTTAAATATAGCTACATGTTTGCTGCTTTCAATAATATACGCTCTAAAACAAAATTGCATTTGGAATGTGATTTAAAGCATACCTCCACTAGGGCTTCTGGAACTAGTCTTAATTATAGAAGTAACGGATATATTTCCAGAACTACCGCTTAGACTTGGTGGCGGCGAACGAGGTAGTGAGAAGTTTTTTTCCGATAAATTTTCTTGACTAAATGATTTTACAGTTGCGGAAACGGGTATTTTTGACGATACTACCTGTGATACGGGTTTCGATTTCTCTGAAAGTTTTACCGGTATATTACTCGGCTTGGCCGAAATTGTCGGTTTCTGACTGGCAACTGGCTGATCGTTGGCCGCTCTTAGTTGCATTTGATCTAGTTGTGAAAGTCTACGGTTTTCCAAGTCCGTGCTTGTTACGATCGTCCCTTTTGGAGATTCATAAGTCGCTGTACGGAATTTAATATGACTGTTCCTTGGTAAATCAAAGTCTGCATGCCTTTTCTTTGGTTCGATTTTCGTTCGTTTCTTTATTTCGTTTAACTGTTTAGCTGTGTGATGCCTTTCATTTAGAATAAAATCGTTAAGGAGTTCTATATCAAGTTCGTATGATAACAATGGCTCTCTGTAAGTTGGTGCTCTTTGTCTGCTAGCTATTTTGTCCTTATCTTTGCTCGCTTCATCTTTCTTTTGCTTTATCTTTTCTGTCCGAGGCGTAACAACTTGAATTTCTGTTACATGATCCTTCTCTATTCTTCCTTCTGTCAGATTTCCCTTATCTTCCGTATTATCAGGTTTACTATATTTTTGTGTTGTTGGCATTAAAGTTGGATTAATTGAGTATCTTGTTTTGGAAACTTGGACAGAATCTTGACTGATAGCTTGTTCATCTTCCATATCTCTGATTATTCTTATTCCCATCCGTGAGAGTTCTTCTGGTGTTTTCTGTGCCATAAAGCTAGGATCGGTCTGAAGTTTTTCCATTAATGCTTTTGCTTGTTCTTCGTCTAATTCCGTAGTGTTTAGTATAATTGTTTCTGTTCTCGTATACGACGGTTCATTAGATGTGAAATGCATGTTAGGATTTTGCCGTTTAATTTGATCCAATACTCTTTTATCGAAGTCTTTAACATCACCCTCTTCTAAGTTCAGTTCACTTATTTCGCCAGAATTTTTCATAAGTCCAAAACTCATTTGTTCGATCTGTAATGGCGCTTCTGTTCTAGTAGTTAGATACTGAGTAGAAAACTTTTCTACGTTCTGTGTGATCACTTTATTTCCATATTCATCTTCCGTCACATTTACTGTAACTGTTTTTTGAATTGGCTCTTGTGTCATTGTGAGAGAAACGTTTCCTGGTTCCATATACAAAGTTCTGTTCTCTCTTTGGTCGTTTCTACTTTGAATGCCTCCTATCACATCCGGTACCATTCTCATTACTGGTTCCCCTATGTCTATAGACTTAGAGTAAGATTTTCTTTTTTCTTCTGAAAACATATTTTTATTATTTGTTGATATTGTAACAACATTGCTACCATGTCCGTCTTTGGTTTCAGACCATTCCGTGGAGAATGATTCCTGTGGTTTCTTAGTCATTTTCAAACTATTGTTGTTTGATCCCACTCTTATATTACTAACAAATTCATCGTATTCTCGTGCTTTTGGCTCTGTAGGTTTTAAATCAAAATTAACAATGTCTGGTTGATGCATGGTAGATTTGTATGAATCTGTCATCGCTGGTAAATCTTTGCTAGTAGAAGTAGAAGCTTCATATTTCTGCGATGATTGATCAACGTGTACGTTGAAAATGGGATTTTTAGCTAACAGTTTCTTCATCATGTCAGACTTAGGTCTTTCTAAACTGTTGACATATGTATTACGTGACATTTTTAAATCATCTGGAATATTCGTATCTAAATTCATACTTATTTTCTCCTCATACTTGATAGGTGAAGTTTTATTTTCAGTGCACGTTTTGACTTCTTGGGCACTTTCTAAAGAACTCACATTGCTCCCGTCTGACGTTGACTTCGCGAATTCAGATACAAGTTTGAAATGTACTTTCAAATTTTCATCCATAATTCGCCTCGCCAAATGATCCGACGTTTCATGGTCGTCGCTTTCTTGTACCGTATCCATTTCTTTATTCTGTGATTTTTTAACCATTACGTCTTTAACTTCTAGTTTGTCGGATTCTATAGAACTACTTGATCCTTTTACTATTGCGTCTTCTAAGTTACCGAACTCTGATGCTTTTTTTAAGCGATTTCTCTGGAACGTATTAAGACCTTCTATGGCAGACGTTTTTGCTATATTTAAACTCAATCTTGGCTCTTTTTGTTTTAAGATCACACCCTTTTCTGGATCAATCATGTCTGGTGAAACATCTTCTGTGCCTGAATCAAAAAATGTTGTTTCAACGACGGACATGGCTTTTCGCTTTTTCGGTGACAAAGTACTTTCTTGAATTTCACCATCATCTGCTGATATATCTAAGCTTTGTGCCCTTTCTAAAGTTCCGGTGGATGGTTTATTTATCTTAGCTCTAAGTTCGAATCTAGACAAATCTCCCAAGGAAGCTGCTTTTCGTTCATTTTCATCTAATAAAGACACATCATCGGCGGTTGAATTACCTGCTTCATTTAACGGTGAGCTATGTATAGTGATGTCACTATTATTAAGTTCTATTGTAGTTGAACCCTTTTCGCTCTTATCGCTGTTATTTAACGAAACGACTGAATGAATGTCTTGATTTGATGAAAGGTTGGATTTAGAATCTTCAAAGAAATTGTTTAATGAATCGCTTTCTCTCTTAAAAGGCTTCGATACTATATCATCAATATCATCTTGACTAAAGTTTATCGATTCGTCGATTCGCGATGTTTTGGTTTTTATGACCTTTGGCGTAGAGGTATTGTAAGATATTGACATAGATGTAGTTGATTTATTAGGTGTCAAAGACACGTCATGTAACAAACTAGAATGTTGCTTTTCATTACTAAGAAAATCGCTAACGTTCTTTAATTGTTCTAAAATACTATCATCAGTTTTATTTTTTTCAGTATCGGGGGGAGATGGTGCTTTTCCTTTTGATTTCTTTATAGGTTTAGGTGCTTCTTCTTTTTTCAGCTCCACTTTATCCTGGACTAAATCTGCTGAACTTCTTCTGTTGCTTCTAGCAGCTTTGGCTGCTTCATACATGTGTGAGGGCAGCTCTTGGGGTATACCATTTTCGTCTCTTTTTATTCCACTAGAATTAAGGTCGCTTCTTGCAAAACTCGACATAGAGGTTTCAGATGTTTTCGAAGTATCTACACTTGTGTTTATTGAAGTTTCGGATTCATTAGTTTTGACACGTGCATTTGGTACAGGTGGTGCCATTTTTTCTCTCCTTTTAGCGACAACAGGTTTCTTAGTCTCTGTTTCCGTTTCATGTTTAATTTGTGTAGTAGGTGCTGGCCGTTGGGGTTCTGGTTTATCCGGTTCATCGATCGACGTCTTTTCTAAAACGGCCGTCCCATTTTCTGTACTTTTTTGTTTCAAAACACCATCATCAGGGACGTTTGGTGGAAGAACTCTTATACCGAATTTCATTCCTCTTTTAGGATCGTAATCTCTTTTTTGTACTTCTGCTTGCTCGAGTTGTGTTATCCCATTCTCAGGCTGTATAACTTGTATGTCGCTTCCTGTAGAATGTCTATTTTTGCTCCTCTCAGGTTTGCTTAAGGCGGGTGTTACATCAGAATGTCTAGTTTTATTGTTCATTTTAAGGTTCTTTTCGTTTTCTCTTTCTAATGTTGTAGGCGCCCCATCTTTCTTCTCCTTCTTGTTCCTTTCAAGGGTTGTCGTTGATGTTATGATCTTTTCTGTTAATATTTTCTTGATTCCACCCTTCCCTTGCTTAGTTTCTAATGTAGAGTTATTGGAATTTGATGTGTTTGGCGATCTCGGTGGATTTAATAGCCTCCCTTCTTTTTCAAGCTGAAAGAGAAAAAGAAGAAAAATTAACTGTCGTAATTATGTAGTATTAATAAAAATACAAAACTATACGGCTTTTAAAAATAATTTTTGCTTATAAATCTTTTCTCATAATAATTGTTGTATTTTTCACCGCCTAAATGATATTTTAAAAGAAAAGTGGTTCAAGGATTTTGCAAGGATTATCCACATGAAAGTCATACTGCATTTGTTTTAAATAACATTACCTCCACACTAGGAATTTCTTCTATACCATCAGGTTGTTTTACATACACGAAATGTACAAAGATTCACTTGCTTATCTAACTTCGCTGCCTGCTACTGTGTAAATACTGGAAGTGCTTCTACAACTCACACTAAAACCTCTGTATTCAGTGATTTAATGCAATATTACAGATATATAGTGAGAGTGCACGCGATTATGATAGGGAAGGCAGTGCTCTTCTTTTTGTTTCTTTAGTGGTAGCTTAGGGGTTAAGCGTTTACCGAAGATTTCACAGTACGCAAGCAACTTAAGATGACATGGGGCGGTGAATAACTTAAAATATCCACTACCATATATCATCCCTTGGGCCACATAATCCCCATATATACATTATTTAATAGCATAAGACAACAACGTGAAAACAACAACGAGCACACATTCCAGCTGATGGTAAGTGGAAGCCGACAATCAGAAGTAAGCGGATGCTGTGGCCCATAGACACCTACATCTGTCCTGTCCCTGTCTCTGATCCTTGAGGATTAAGATGGAATGTCTCGTTTCCAGTAAAAAGGGTCTCCGGTTCACAGTGGCAAAGCCTCCATAGAAGCCGAAAAGCCAGGCTTGCCTTTTGAATCTGCTCAATCAATAATATCAACTAATAAAATAACTCGTAAACTATTTCAGACTATTTCAAATTTTCCGTGCGCTCCTCTTTTCTAGACAGGTCATGACCTAGTAGCATATATGTAACGTCAACACTTGGCAGTTTGCTTTCAATTGGAAATAGACTGGACTGTCAAAATTAATGAAAGCAAGGAGTTAATTTTGTCATCTCTCTCTTACGCGTTGGCTTTTTATCGGGCTTTCGAGAAGACAATCGCTCCCTTTCTAAATGGTGGCAAAATGTTCTCTAATGAAATATAACTACGACATGTTTATATAGCGATTGCTATAGAACCAAAAGCTGGGCTTTGCTCTGAAGTTGTTTAGGAGTGCGTTAGCGAGTGGACGTGCGGGCGATACGTTTGCAAGCTCACTTTACATTTCAATGTTTTGTTTGTTTTTGTTGTGCCTGTTGCAAATTTATGCTTTTTCAAAGATTTTTAGTGAAAATGGGAGGATAATAGTATTCCTTGTGATGAATTGAAGTGTGTTAAAATGCTAATCTGTGAGAAAAAGGTAAGATCTTTAAAAATGAAATGTTTATTCAATAAACATTTCTTTATACCTTAATAGGTGCAGGATTCTTTGTATTAAAGTTTAACTAAGCTATTATTATAATATATTATTTAAAGGATTAATAATTCCATACTTTATATATATGAGTTAAAAATATCATTTTGAACGGCAGCATAAAATATGAGATACCTA
>DWHP01001195.1:0-16742 GCA_018247895.1 Parnassius honrathi
CTTAGATGCTAGATAAATATAAAATACATAATAGTGTTATTTTTATCTAAATACTCTCCCAACTGAGTAGAAGGGGTTTTGTTTTAAATATTTATTGACGCTTGATTGAAATGTATGTATTTTAGAATTTTTATTGCGTCCCCTTAGAAAAACAAATTGTGATAGGTGCAGCAATTAAAAGAAAAGAAAAAAAGAGAAACTAAAATTAATACACGCACATATATATATTCGCACATTTACATATGTTAACACATATTCATAATAAGAACATATTTATATGCTAATAAACACACATAACTAAATATACATAAATACAAAGTTAATACATACATATAAATAACACTGTTTAACAATATTGTAATTCTAATAATTCTTCAGTAAATGCTCGCGTACCATCTTTTTAAAGGAGTATTTGTTAGGCGCTTTTCTGAAATTTGGTTAATTCTGATATGTTCTTTTTACTTCCTGCAGTAATTTATTACACATTTTTATTGCCATACAGTAGGGGCTTGTATTTAACATTTTTGTTCACGACTGTGATAGTTACGGAAACTTTTATGTAAACCGCTAACTAGGTCTACGTTACGTACATACAAAATAATATTTGTACCTAGCTATATTACTAATTAAAAAACAAAAATAAATAATTTCACGGAACCCTGGTGACTTTTCCGTGGAGCCAACTTTACGAATCTCTAGTGTACATGAGTACGTGTTCCAACTAATAAGCTGAACACGGTTTTGTCTTGGTCGTTGGCTCTTCTTCTTGTGATTGGTAGTTGGCTCTTCTGCGTCGTTGTAAGGACATTTAAAAGAAATTTTGCGTGTCTTTACAGAATTTCACTGTATATGTTGGGAGTTTTTTTAATTACGGTAATAATATTAGTTTCGTTAGAATTAGTGAGTGAAATGTTTTTTTTTAATTTTCATCACTATTCTTTTCATAATAATCGTTGCATATAGCATAAGTAATTTCATTATAAAACGGTATTTTATTTCAAGGCCTTCCATTTCACGAAAATTTGCAAAACAAAAATTGTTTTAAAATCATATAATATTTCACGTCCGCATATTCATCACTGTACAGTGACCCACTGACTTGTTTGCATTTCCATTAAATAAACAACTGACTAAGAATATTTTATGAGAGAAGTCAGTTCGTTTGCAAAACTTCTATTGATTTGCACTTTGCTCCGGTATCCGTGACATTATTAATGCAGCAGTACCTACCTACCATTAGCAACCTGCAGCTATGTATAGTTACAGCTTATCTAACACGAACCTAACTTACCCAACGCAATATGTGCAAGTACTACGTAGTTTATTCTATGGAAATACCACAGCATGGGTAGCTGCCTCTTACTCCTCTTACTCCTTTTATAGTAACCATATCAATGTTAAAAATCTTATATGGTTTTGTATGTATCTGACAAGTAATACATACTATATTAAATTAGATTGTTTAGTGCGATGGCCAAGTCAATCTATACATTTAAAACATATAAGATTTTTAACATTGATATGGTTACTATAAAATGTTGGTAGGTTAGCTAATTACGTAATAACTTAAAACAGAAGGACCCTTAAGTAGGGGCTGAATAAACTAACCGACTTGGTATTACATGGATCTCACAACTTTTTACGGTAGAATAACTGTGTTGCGAGACTTGGTTTTTTTTACAAGTTATGTTTTTCATGGCATTATATTTTTTGGTAGAGCCACGCTGCAGCTATATTACGCTTGTAGCAGGAATGCGGCGGCTCGACCGGGTAGGACCACGCTCTCACAGAATGCCAGCGTAAAATATCAGTTTAATACTTCTGTGTTTCGTATGGTGAGTGTAGAGAACCGGAGATCCTTTTTACTGCCTCGGGGATGACAACGCATCTGCATTTTGATCCTATGAGCCACAGAATCTACTTACCATGAGGTGGACTCTGTGCTCGTTTGTCATCCTTATTGATTATTTTTTCATTTTATTTTTTGTACTAAATGTTGAAGAGTTTTCCAGCAAGTCCAGCTGTGAAAAATATAATTGATGAAGCAGACCAAGGCATCAAGTGAGCGATCTAACCGTTATCATAAACAAAATATATCTATTTCTTCGTTTAAAAATAAACAGATCCAATCCGCGAAACTTTCATTACGTACTTTTCTCACCGGACCACTCTTACTGACGTGCACTTCCGAAGTTTTCTTAACTGTTAAGGCAACGTGCGAAGAAACTTGTAGCCGAACCCTGGCTTCCGCAAGTCAGAGGACCGGACAGAACGACATTTCTGAGATAATATCAGTTAGCAGTAGATAACTGGTCAATGAGTTAGGTGTAAGTTATAATTACTTGGAAGTATGTGAGGTTGGATTCTACTGGCGGCGTAAGACATTATAGAAAAAATATCGACTTTTTGTTATTTTAAAGGAGTAATAATTGAGTTATAAAAATATTTCTGACGCCATACAGCAGCGCCTGAAAGAGCCAGTTTAATAACAATTTGTGAGGCATTTCATCTTAGTTCGGGGTTCTGTAGCCTTGTTTGTTTGACGTTGGTTGCCAATGTCCATGGTACAACCCATCTAGTAGTCACTTACCTGTACCTGTATACTGTGAGTTCGTTTGTTGTCTAACATAAAAAAAATGTTTAAATATAATAGATCTGGTTGAATATATCGGAGTTGTACCATTCTATCATTGTGAATGTACAAACCAGGAGAGTCTTATCTTCGACACGTACGTTCAGTTAAACTGACGTATATCCAAAAAGCCAAGAACTGACCGTGAGTGTGAAATCTTAAGTTGAAATTTGTAGCCAGTGAGTGGGGAAATCATAATGGTTTATATCCGTTTGAACTGATCAGCTTAACAGACCGTGTACGTCGGCCATTAGGTACTAAAACAGACTCGAGATGCTTTTACACCCGTTTTTTAACCGACTTCAAAAAGGGGGAGGTACTCTCGTGTGATTTCTTAATAATTTGATCAAGATCTGACCAGTAGTTTTTCAGTTATTCTTAATAAATGCGTATTTAATTGACTTCGACTACATTGATGGTAATCTCTTTTTATTTATATTGAATTCGGTTGTACAACATTTTTAATTTTACCACTTGAGTATAATGATTTTTTCTGTGAATTAGTCATGCATTTAAAATGTGCTAGGTTCAATGTGTGCTATACACCATACACAAACAACATATTCGATTTGGCATTGTTTGATAGAGAACTTAAACAACTCAAAACAACTTAGACATGTTCGGCTTACGGCTCGCCCGCAACGTTTTGTATAACTCAATGTACACAACCGACTTAGCTTACTTGAGATTCATCTGGTTTTTAGTGTAGCGACACATATTTTTTTAAAGAATTGGAGTTGACAAACGAGCATACAGTCCACCTGATGCTAGATGCATGCTGTGGCCCATAGACAAAATGCGGATGCGTTGTCTTACGATATTATAAAGAAGTCCATGGGCCACAACATCCACTTACCATCATGTGTGTTCGTATGTCACCCTTATTATATAACGATATAAGGTAAAATCACCCTTTTTAAATTTAGGGCGATATTGTACCTCTGTCGAGCAAGACGGCAATATTTCGACAGAATTTTGAACTCGCTTCACTTAAAAATCGTTATTGGTCGAAGCTCCACCGGACTCTTAGGGCCAATCTTTATTTGCCGTTCACAGTTGGTTCTCGGTCCGATCTCGGTCTGATTTATTACATTATTCAAATGGGTTTCAAGCGAAACTTGAATGTCGCGGATTGTATGAATGCACACACATATTTTTTACTTGATAATATTTTATCAGACCGAGATCGAAACGAGAACGAACTGTGAACGATATTATAATGAGGATCGGCCCTTAATTAATTGAACCGCCACTTGGTCACTTAAAATTCATCCCTATCTCGCTGCTTATACACATATTTCATCATATAATCCATTACAGCTTATAAAAGACACACGCCTTACCAAACAACATAAGCCTTACCAAAACTGTACAAGCTTCTGGAAGATTTGATTGTCACCTGGTCATTCGGGCTGATAAACGCAGAACGCTGCTTAATATCACGTCTGTGAAAATTGTATTAATGTTTTCGAGATCGATTCTCTAACATCGGGTGATCCAGCTTCTTGATGTGTTGATGATTCCTCTTATTTTTCATCCACGGCTGGGCATAGGATTTACTAGTTGAAAGGATTTGCTTTACCAGATCGTCACTTCATAAAGTGGTCCACCGCGTACACTTCGCTTGGCGATTGCACTCTAGATCCTTTCTTTCTCATCGGTCGTTGATCCTTCGATCAACCGACTTCTTTCTATGGTGTTGTTTAATGTCGTACGTCATACCGTGTTATGGCGACTTAAGAGATTCATTTTCCTTTTCATCACGCAGATATCGTAGGAGGCGACTATAGCATGTTGCAAAAAGTTTTATGGCTTTCTATAAGTGGCGGTATTACCATCTCGTCTTTTCCTAACGTAAACCAACCACTCTACCCAGACCAACGACGAAGAGCAGCATCAAAGGTGCGAGACGTCTGTGATATAACACTAATGATAACGTTACGTTATTTATAAAACATAACGACCCACCGCTACTGCTTAGGTGTCTAGACATACTATCACGATCAACTATCTGGTGGCTCAAGCTGCCGTCAATATCTCCCAAAAACTTCGCAATGTGCCTCATCTACATACTGCGATGAAGAGATTTTTAAAGTAAGGTTCATGAGGGTAATATGGTCACCTTAAGCTTTGCCGTCATATAAAATCAAAACTAGGAGGAGGATAGATACAAAAACACAAGCAGCTTTTGGCAGTAATTAGGAACACTTGGAAAAATCTACTTAATAAAAACTAACTACAATACGCCATACTAAAATCGTCTAAAATATTTACTGTATAATGTCAACCGTCAAAATGGCGTCAATAAAACATCGTCCTTTTGATCCTTTATTATTAAATTGACGGATGAAGAGCTATCGTATCACAAAGCCATCTACGCAAACAAGGCTGTAGTTTTTGAGTTATAAGAAAGTGACCATATTAACCGGATGACCATATTACTCACACGTTAAATCGTAAATTAATTTAAAAAAAAGTACGGCTGGATTTCTTGCCGGCTCTTCCCTGGACAGAGGTTACTTCCGAACCAAAAGCAAGGCTTAAATTACTTTCAATAAATATTCTTGTAATCTATATTAATCCAAAATTACTCTATTCTATTCTTATAAAATTACTCTATTATATTTCTATAAACTTTAACATCGAAATATTACAAAGGACTATTGATATTTTCTAGCAGTCAACCCCGTGTTTTGGTGAGTATAATGTATATGCAGATATTTATATTTATATATGATTTAAATATGGTTGTCTTCAATACAAGAGTGAAAGGTTTTTGTTAAGTCAGTGCGCTTCACCATCTTAGGCTACATCATCACTATAGAATAGTGCGGAAAACAGGTGCAATGAAATAGGTTACGATAAATTGTATATTAATAATAATTTTTTTTTGATGAAACTTCGGTTGTCAACCCGCCTGCTAAGCGTGGCAACTATAGCAGATGAGGTAATCTCTGGGGGACGCCTTTGTGAAGACTGTTATTATAATTGTACTTTTTTAAACACAATATAACCTTCTTATTGTACTGCTTCCACGCGAATTCGCGGCCACAGCCAGTTACGATATATATAAAAAACACAAATGTATACAAATCTACATAGCAAATACTTATATGAATTAAATCAAACTAATTTTACGGGGTTTATGGCGTTAATTTTAACTTTTTATTTCACGACGTTTCGGGTGCTTTACAGCACTTATGGACACGGGGGGAAAACGTCGGGAATTAACAAATTAAAACTAAACGCGATAAAATCCGTAAAATTTGTGTTCATACAAATATAAGCAATCATTATACACATATATAATAACAATAGTGTAGACGGATGAATTCACACGGAAAGACTTCTTTCGAGAAACCGACTTACAGCGCGTTGGAATCGACGTGTAACTTCTGTTATTTGACACGTGACCGGTCACGTCACGGATCTATGACACAGCAAAATGTATGTTTGTGTGGTGTGGAATTAGTCAGTTAATAGCTCGTGTGACAAATGTTTATACTTATGTTTTCGACCTGCTTAATACGATGAGTTCGACGCTTATTCCAAATGTAGACCCCACCACCCTTATCAATATTCAAATATTATAATCTCGAGTTTAAGCTACAACTTTACGTTATCAATTTTTTTGTAACATCGTAATATTTATACTCAATTTTTTATATTGTAGAGTGAGTTTAAACTAAGATCGTTTATGAATACCAGCTTTAGATTTACCTAATATAATGTTTGCTGCAGTGTGACCCAAGATAAACATTTTTGAGACATATTGTTAAATCTCTTTTAAAAAAAATAAGGACAAACGTACACAAAGTCGACCTGATAGTAAGTCAATGCCGTGAGTCATATACGATACATCTATCCTCGATTAGGAATCAAAATGTCGTTGCGTTGTCAGCACTGAGAACTTAAATGGAATGCCTCGTTTCCACTTAAAAGGGTCTCCGGTTCTCTACTCACCATACGAATCACACCATAATTAAGCTGCTAATGCACTTTTATTTTGTGAGAGCGTGGTAATCCTCGGTCGGACCTACCCATTGTACACATCGCTGCAGCCATGCTTTATGGTTGCATACTATCGTTGCAGCACGAACGGTTTGGCTCGAATGGGGAAGGACTACGCCATAGTAAAAACAAAATAGTAGGCTATCTTCTAAGAAATGTACCGAACGCCGCTAACATGTGTGCGTGCTTGGCACGTGACAGTACGGACTCGCAAGAGCCGCAGCACGCTCACAACGATACTTGCTAAGTCGGAGAGGTCTAAACGAGTCGAAGACAGCCACCGCCGCGCTCCGCAGTGACCTTTGCTTGAGACTTTGTTGACGTTTAATAAAATTTTGCTAGCAGTCTTTTTTGTTTTATTTTTCTTTTTGTAAAATAATATATGAGTTTGTTTAAGTAAATTAGCTTTTTATTAATAGGTTATATTAATATATCTATGCATAAATACGTAACTCATAAGTACATTAATTGTCATACCTCATCAGATCAAATTAATTTTAAACATAAAATCTGAGTTGACACCAAATGCTCAGTGTTAGTTTATTCGTATTTTAGTTATTTGGTATTTGTTGTAATGTAAAGCTGGATATTTTTTTGACAAACATTGATTCTTTGAGAGGAAACTAAAGAAATGATTAACAAATAAGATGCATAGGTACGTATCCGTATGTATTATGTTTGTAAATATTATAACTATTTATAAAACTAAATGTGACTTAGCTGTTAAACAAAAAAACAGTAACAATCCTCCAATAGTAGGCATTTAAGTCTCGTACGGCGCGGGAGTAATCCTACTATTCTGTTTTTATTATGACTACGCTCTCACAGAATACCAGCGTCAAATAGCGGCACAATGCTGTTGTGTTTCGTATGGCGAGTGTAGAGAACCGGAGACCTTTTTACTGGAAACGAGGCATTCTATCTCAGTCCTCGGGGCTAGCAACGCATCTGCATTTGGATTCTTAATCGAGAATAGACGTAGATATATATGGGCCACATCATCCCCTTACTATTAGGTGGACTGTGTGCTCGTTTGCGACTTTATTACTATAAAAATTTATTTTTGCCTATTTCTGCCGCCAAGCAGCAGTGCACAGCTGGGTTCCGATCTGAAGGTTATAGAAAGCCAATATAATATTTAGAGGCTGTGAGGTATTTCATCTTAGCTCTCCAAAATGATAACGCATTTGTCAGGCTTTGTTTACAGTTGGTTACACATGTTCATGGGCTGCAGTGGCCTCTTCACATTAGGCTACTCACATAGATATTTCCAGTAAAATCCTCTTTTGTTTACCAGGAAAAATTTATGTCTTTCCAGGTGATAATGGCGACGGATCCGGCACAAGTAACTGGAGCAACTACACCTGGCGCAGACAGCTTAGGTCCGGATACAGGCCAGGCGTTAGTGGCACAGGCTCCCAAGAAACCGGCGAGACCTAGAGGCAAGCCGCAACCTGAGAAGCCGAAGAGGAGTCTATTCTGTTTAGGTCTTAAAAATCCACTCAGGAAGTTGTGCTACGATATAGTTGAGTGGAAGTATCCTTTTAAACAACATAAAAAAAATATAAAGAGTCACTCTTTGCTTAACTCTTCATTCTTCATCAGTCCGTAAGATACTATCACTAAATATGAGCCCCTACCATTGTCGAGAGGATAAGCCTTTGAATTAATAGAATCAGGCATTATTTCGCGTAAATCCATTATATTAAAGATCGTAATAATTAATCAGCTGACATTCGCGACAAGATGATAACATGATGTGTCTTACCTACTTTGAAAATCACACATCGCCCTTCCGCAAGTGCGTGTACTATCCCCGTCACCACTAATTTCAACACCACTATTTCTGAATCCCGTGTAATGGCAGGTAAGAATACCCACTACCCCATATCTTCCGTGGGAGGCGACAAAGGGAAATTAAGGCCGAAAACGAGCAACAGCATCTATTTGATAACAGCAAAATACCAATAAAAAAAACTGCGATTGTCAACCCGCTCGCCAAGCATAGCAGCTATCAGTGGCTTTCTTTGGGCGACACCTATGTTCAGCAGGGGACCTGTGAAAGGCTGTAATAATGATGATGACTCCCAACACCATTACAGCACTAAGGAAGACACTACACCATCCATAATACGACATATTCTTAGGTAATTAATTGTTAACGACTTAATTTTTTATCGCCTTTATCGTCAAGTTTGGCAGGCGCTGCTTCCGGCCGCCCAAGCCGGTATTATACACGATAACGTTTGGTTTTACCGTGATCTGTCGGAAGTTATAAAATTATTCAGACATTTGTAATAGTCGTCTTTTATTACATCTACGGAACGAAATGAACCACACAGTTTGTCACTTTAATATTATTAAAAATTGGTACGAACACTAGACTAGTCGGCGACTTAAACATGTTATATGATACTAAAAAAAATGGAAAAGAACTGTAAAGACTTTCATATTTAAAACTCGTCAGAGCATCGTAATATCAAGCAGACCAGTTTGCAAGTTCAAAAGCACCTGTACTATCTGTTCGAAGAATAATTTGTAGACATGACTGCCTCTTTGGTCTAGTGGTTGTAGTAGCGCGACCGCTGATTATGGGGTCCTGGGTTCGAATCCCCGGTCGGGCCAATAAAAAATCAGTTTATTGAGTTTTTCGTCAAGAAATTCTGATTTGGAGTCAGGAAGTTGGCGCTGTCCCACCCCCGTGCCTCGGAAAGCACGTAAAGCCGTCGGTCCTACACCTGATCTCGCTCTGGTCTTGTCGATTTACCTTCCTATCTGACTATGAGAGGGAGGGAATGGAGAGTGCACCTGTGCTTACGCATACACTTGGGCACTGTAATTCTGTTCGGCGCGGATGGTTAGCCTCAGTTGAGACTGGCTGCGTGACCGAAATTCGATCTGGAGGACATTATTATTTAAAAACACTGGAATCTCTTTATGTAATTTCCTTAACTAACTATCAGGCCATTTGAATATATGATATTAACGACAATTTTTGCAAATTGCATAGCCTTAGCAGTGTTCACGCCTTATCCGAACGGTGATACTAATAATACTAATCAGATATTGGTAAGTGCTAAGTAATTTTTTTTAGCTTACCTGGACTTTGTTTCATTAGGCCCTTGCATATTAAATTGTGTTTTTCTAATATTGGCCAGTTTGATATTCAATATCTTGCACTCAACATGGAATTCGAAATTCAAACGAATGTCATAACTTTGGTTTTGGGGTTTTGGTGGAAACTGGACCGCCACCGCATTGCTGATCCTATGTTATCATTTAAATAAGCGGTACAGTTTTATGTATTAAGTGTATGGGCATGTAAAATATTAGTAATAAAAGAAGGGGTGCGATGATGAATGAATCTCATGATGGAGTCAACTGTCTGTTGTTTTGTTTTAGCCGTCACCGAAATCTGCCAAATACTTTACAATACTCTTGTTATTGATCTTGATTACAATGATGTTGAATGTCTTACCAATTGTATGAACTAAAAAAAATGCCATTAATTTTGAAAATCAGTTCACTCGTTATTTGTTTTCCCGCCACATGGTATTTTTCTTTAATATGACTTTAACTGCGATCAAAAAAATATGTCAGTTGCCGACTTACAGATACAATAGTAACAAAATAGCAATGACCTCAGTGTATGTAGCACAAGGAACAGGGAATGGGTTAAAATGTCACGTTATTGTCCGGCAATAATATGTCAACGACTTGTATGGACTAGGCACAAAACAAACGCTCAGCGTGTAACGTTACTAATAACTAATAAAGCTAATAACTACGTTATTGTTGCCACTCATTCGTTAACTATTACTACATGTGTAATTATTGTAGAAAAAAATAAAGTATTGTATTTGGCAGATAGACTGGTAAGACCTAATCTACCATCTGCAGTGACATTCGTGGTCATTACTAATCTGTGAAATCTTTTTATAAATTAAGAGTGTCAAACATGCACACAGTCAACCTGATGGTAAATTGAGGACTAAAATAGAATGCCTTGTTTCCAGTAAAAAGGGTCTCCGGTCTACACTCACCATACGAAATACAGCAACATTAAGCTGCTATTTTACGCTGGTATTCGACAAACATTGTGAGGGCGTAGTCCTACCCTGGTCAACGGGGGAAGGGTCTCTCAGAGTAGCTGCTACAATATATTCATTTTCATATTTATTTTCCAGGAAAAAGTTGAGTGGATTTTTATGGTAATTTTTACGGGTGAATGTATAATGAAAATTATAGCATACGGCTTCTTATTGCATCCCGGTGCTTATTTAAGGAATACTTGGAATAGTTTAGATTTTACTATAGTTACTATTGGGTGAGTTACAATGACCTGACCTTGTACTACCAGCAATGTTATAAATAAGAAAGAATTATGTTTTCTCAATTAAACATCAAAATGTAGATGTGTTGCACTTTATTAAAGATGCAAAAATAAGCGTAATTTTAATTATGCATCAATTACTTTTTTTCAATGAGCTTACAAGCCCTTCACAAGTTCGCAGCTGATTAAAGGAGAGGCCCAGGAATTCGTCTTCCTTTTGGAACTCGTGCATTCTGGTCTCTCGCCAAAGTTGTCTAAGGGAATTTCTATCACCTATTTCTTCTATCCCTGCACGGGGAGGAAGACTCAGTGACCCATGCCGCAAAGTAGAAAGCCGATCTGATAGGATCTTTCTTTGCATCCAACTCGACTCTCGATGACGGGGGGAGTACACTGCCAACCGTCCTGCAGTATGAGTGCTCCATGCCGGAAGTGCGATTCACACAGCGCTCGATTGGCAAAGCACTCCTCTGCGTGGACATTCACAAGTCGAGTGGGCCTGACGGAATCCCACCAATTGTGCTGAGAAAGTGTGCTCCAGAGTTCGCACCGGTTCTAACGCGTCTTTTCCGGTACTCCTACTCCCAAGGCGTTGTTACCAAATCGTGTAAGACGGTTTTTGTCCACCCAATCCCTAAAAAAGCGACTGCTCAGATCCGTCTAACTATCTTATGATGCCTAATTTAAAAAGAGAAATATGTGATGTAATATTGACTTAGCGGTGGCAACGTATCGGTGCACACAACTCTGGGCTGGAAGGAGGTGTCCTTCAAACTGGGTAAAGCGTATTTTATTTTTTACGCGGATCTTGGTTGTTAACTAATTAATAATTATATTGATTATGACGGCCTTGTTGGTCTTATGGCCGTATACGTGGTTATTGTGGTTTCGTATCAAGAAATTCTCAGCAGCAACTCGGAGTCATGATGTAGGCGGTGTTTCACCCCAGTGCCTCGGAAAGTACTTATAGACCTACGTACTGCACCTGATCTGTCTCCGGCCGTGTCGGATTACCGTCTATTGGACTATGAGAGTCACTTGGGCACTTTAAACCTGTCCTGCGCGGGTCTCTGTCGAGACTAGCAGCCGTGACCAAAATTCGGTCCGGAGAACATTATTAATTAGTTGTATTTTTTACTAAATAATAATAATAATAGTTAGTAATTTGTTAGTATTTGTAAATGATAGTGTAATATGCGTTCACGATATCATTTACAAATACTAACTTCGAAGTTTTTTGCCGGTTCTTTTCTGACTAGGTCTTGTATTTACTAGATTTGACTTTTATAACAACTTTAAAGACGTATAAATTGATTTAAAAAGAAAACTCTCACTTAAAATTTTCAGTTCTTTAAGATCAATTAGAGAGTCATACTTGGAATTTACTCATCGCCAGTGTTTAATCCAAGGGCTTGCAAGAAAAGAACCTACTTCCTCCATAATAGTGCATCAGTAAATCATCTATTTTTGCGGATGTTCCTGTAAACTGCAAGATCATTCACCCTTTTGCTTCTATATAAAGAACATAATATATTCTACCTACAATAATTATGTACGTCTATGCTACTTTTACGTTGTTCCTACAAATGTCGTATGAGGCGACAGAGGTAAACTGAAACAAAAATGGACAATAACATCTTTTTGATAAGATATCAAAAAGTAAATAAAAGGTATGTCATGTGTGAAAAATAAATATTTTTATTAATTTTCAGCATAATTAGCATGGTCCTACAATACATTTCCAAAGACTCGTTTGATGTGAAAGCTTTGAGGGCTTTCAGGGTATTGCGGCCACTTCGCCTGGTGTCCGGTGTCCCAAGTTTGTATTATTTCATATTCTTAAATTATTAAATCTTGTGTGGGTTTTAAAATTAAGTTAAGAGTGGGTCGTAAATTTAAGAAGTCATTAAGAAATGATTTCTTAAATTTACGAGAACTCCACACATTGAATAAAACTATTTATACGGATTTTATCGCGCTTAGTTAAGTTATTTTTAATTCCCGTCATTTCGGGTTTTACAGCGCCCATGGTCACGGGGGGATTTGAGATGTTTGCCGTATCATGGTCATAATTATTCCAACAACGTTAGCCGGGTTAACTATGACATTGGGACGTAAAAAATCTCAGTGCCTCCCGTAAGCATCTGTGCTATAAAGCACCCGAAACGTCGGGAATTAAACAAAAGTTAAAAATAAGCTGTGTTCCTTGGCGAAGGACTAGGTTCGGCGTGATGATGAATAACGATCTTTTGAACAGGGTATTTTTCCAGAGAAAATAAAACTATCTGTGGTTAAAATTTATAGCCAAAGTGCTAAACTTTATTTCTAAAATAAAAAATAATACGTTTGCCATTTCAATGCAATCAAATCGGTGCAACTGTTTTCGAGAAGTTGGTGAACATACATCAAAAAAATCATACGCGTTGATTATATAACGTTCTCGTAACATACTCTATAAAAATCAATCTTAATTTTACAATGTAAAAAACGTATATTTTATTTTCATAATATTTTATTACAGGTCTTCAAATAGTTTTAAATTCTATACTAAAGGCAATGATCCCGCTGTTCCACATTGCTTTTTTGGTGCTATTTGTGATCATTATCTACGCTATTATTGGTCTGGAGCTCTTTTCTGGGGTACTTCACGACGCCTGCTTTTATATAGAAACTGGTAAGTTTAAAAAAATTGATGTGACAAACGAACTTACAGTCCAACCGATAAAATGGACTGAGGAAATAGATAAACATAATAAGTCCATAGCAGTATTCTCGGATTTGAAGAAAGCGTACGGTCTCTATCCTCATTCCTGTACACAAGATGGAAAGAATCGGTATCAGGGGTGTTTCTCTAAAATTAGTCTCGGACTACCTTGCAAATAGGAGGCAGAAAGTAAAACTAGAAAATTACACTAGTAATTGCACTAATGTGTCATTTGGTGTCCCGCCGGGAAGTGTTCTTGGGCCCACGTTATTCTTAATTTATCTGAATGATTTATATAACACGACCCTTGAAAATGCCAAAATAATCTCTTATGTGGATGAAACTGCCGTTGTTTTCACCAGAGGATCTGGAACTGCTAAAAATAATACAGAAAATGATCTTGAGCAGATAGGTAAATGGCTGCGATTTAGTCTCCTTACGCTCAATATGGTCAAAAGTTGCTATATATGCTTAAGCATTTATAACAGCGCTCAGCCAGAACTAGATTTTGCGGTGAGAATACATCACTGCCGTATTACAACAGATAGACAGAACTGCCATTGCCCCACTATACAAAAGTAACGGAAGTAAAATATTTGGGAGTGTGGTGGGATCAAAGACTCTCTTGGTATCCTCAACTTGAAAGTGTCAATCAGAGAACAAGGAATCTCACGTGGATTTTTAAGATATTGAGACATGTGGTACCAAAGACGGACTTAGAAACGGAGACTGAGGACAAGTGTTTTCTAAGAAAAATATATATATCCTTACTACAGTCTGTTCTTGCTTACTGCTTGCCTGTATGGGGAAGTGCAGCCAAAACGCGCTTTCTTGAGGCGAAACGTGCACAGCATGGCTTGATAAAGATTATGTATTTTAAAAAGTAAACGTTTTCAACCGATAAAATTTATCAAACTACCTTAATTCCTTCAATTCGAAATCTTTACATATAATTCTGAGTAAATACAAAACCCCGAAATTTGGTGCCACTAATGCTGTAAGAAGAAGGCATAAGCTGGAAACCCTCAAATGCAATTCTGTTTTTGCTTCAAAACAATATACATCTCGTTTAACCTACCTCTACAAAATGATTAACAAAAGACTAAACTTATATAGTTAAATATATCGCGACTGTAAGACGTGCTTACAGTTATGCTTGGAGGATAAAATCTACGATAATTTAGAGCCATTATTAGCTACTTTAAAATTAGTTTTATATTAGAAATATACTAGAATTATTATTTCATTGTTATCTTTTAAACGTGCTACTTTAAAAATTAATTAAAACTGCAAAATTTATTATTTTGAAACTGTACATTCTTCTAAAAACGACTTAAATTAATGGAAGAGCGTTGCTCCTTGATACAGGCTTATTAGCATGAAAGGGCTCTGTAGTAACTAATATAATGTAATGTACCCATTGTTTTGAAATAAAACTTACTATCCGGGGTATTCATAGAGTATTATTATCTGTTTGGGCTGAATAAATTTTATTATTATTTTTGGGGTATCTAAAGAGTATCAACAGGCGGATGATGCGGGCGGTAACGAGGAGCACCGCCTTCCGCATTTTTTTTTATAGAAGCCCCTCTTCTACGAGCAAACGAGCATATGGTTCACCTGATGTTAAGTGACTACCCCCGCCCATGAACAACCGCAACACCAGAGGAATTGCAGGTGCGTTGCCGGCCCTATAAAAAGGAGTGAGCTCTTTTCTTGAAGGTCCCCAGTTCATATCGGTCCGGAAAAATCGCCGGTGGTAAACTATTCCACAGAGAGGTCGTACACGGAAGTAAGCTCCTTGTGAAACATACAGTAGTGGACCGCCAAGCATCCTCATGGTGTCGGGACGTTTGCCGCGTAGTGCGTTCACGAAATTTGGCGGCTGGGATTAATCCGAACAATTTCTCAGAGCACTCCCCATGAAATATGCGAAAGAAAATGCAAAGAGATGCAACATCTTTTCGCAGCGCCAGTGAATCGAACCGATCGAAAATCACTCGGTCGTCGAAGATTCGAGCCGCTCTGCGCTGGATGCGGTCAAGTGGAAGGAGCTGGTACTGGGGTGCTCCAGCCCATAGATTGGAACAGTATTCCATGTGCGACCGAACATGTGCCTTGTAAAGTTGCAGGCGGTGTGCCGGCATGAAATATTGTCCCGCTCTGCTGAGCACGCCAAGCTGGCCTGGCCTGGCTGACTTGGCCACGAAACTACACGTTACCAGATATGTCGACGCCGAGGATTCCGATACTGGCTGAGGCAACAAGGGGAGTGCCTTGAAACTGAGGAAATACGACTAAGGGGTTCTTTTCAGCGGTTAACGCGCAAACTTGTGTCTTCTGAGGGTTAAACTGGACTAAATTTAGTCGCCTCCATACCGAGACTCTGTTCAGCAAAGACTCGACATTTTCCCGAGAAATACTGGCACGGCCGGTGTACAGAGCATAACCAGTGCTGTCATCTGCATAGCAATGAATATTACGGGTTTGCAACATATCACTGATATGCAGAAGAAACAGCGTTGGCGATAGCACGCAGCCTTGTGAAACACCTGCATTCATAGGCTTGTAATCGAAGCTTGCACCGTCTATAACGACCTTGATGCTCCGATCTGCAAGTAAGCTGGTGATCTAATTGCACAATTTTTCGGGAAGCCCATAGGAAGGAAGCTTTGAAAGAATCGCTTTGTGCCAAACCCGATCAAAGGCCTTCGCAATGTCCAAACCAACGGTCAATGCCTCCCCCTTGGACTTTGCTGCCTCCGTCTATCTACGAGTTAGGTAGACCAGAAGATCACCAGCTGATCGACCACGGCGAAAATCGTATTGGTGATCACTTATCAGCTAGTGATCCTCTAGGTACCTCATGAGCTGGCAGTTTACAATAGACTCCATTGTTTTGGAGAACAAGGAGATGATGGCGATAGGCCTGTAGTTGGACGGGTCTGAGCGGTCGCCTTTTTTAGGGATCGGGTGGACGAAAGTCGTCTTCCATGCTTTTGGGACTACGCCTAGGGAGTAGGAGTAGCGGAAAAGACGCGTTAAAACCGGTGCCAACTCTG
>DWHP01001196.1:0-16742 GCA_018247895.1 Parnassius honrathi
CTTACATTATTTTACTATCATTAATGCTCCTTACAAATTATACTTCTTCAAAGTTCGTTAAATAATAATAAAAGGCAGTCTGCACTCGTTGCTGTCGCTATTGTGTCTGTTAACAGACAGCCCACAGTTACGTTCGGGTATGTCTGTGCTCGCGCATACAAAATGAAATCGCTCGAACTTTCAACAGGCAAATTTGTCAGACCGACTGCGACGGTCCTACACTATCAAACTTTGCACATACCTATAGGAGCGAATTTTGGCGGGCATATCTGCAGAAGTGCCCGTGGGCAAGTCCGTCTAGTGAATTCCCCACTTAAATACGTATTGCAAATTAGATTTCGGATCCAAGCAAACGTTTACGAGATTTTATGCTCATACTACAACTTCACCTATACTCAGATGTAGGCCCGCGTGGAATGGTATCGTGACATGATTACTAAACTTGAAGCAACGAAAGTAAAAATGAAGACGTGTTTACGTAATTGTTACAAGTAATGAGTGTGGAATTTATCAATACGATCCAGAAACAAAGCGCCACTAGACGGTTTAACTTAAGACGTAGTAATTATTTTCTTTGGTTTAGCTGTTTCAAAATGGACTAACAAAGTGTAGCGATCGAGAAGCACAGTGAAGATTTTGATCGTTAGTTTTTTTCACTTTGAGACGGTATCGAGAAAATCGAAGTATCATAAATGACAAATAGTATATACTACCAATTGCTTGCCAGAAGAGTTTACTGCTGTAAGTAATAATCAGCTAAGCACAGGGCTCCGCGGGCTACTACTTCACTATGAAAACGCGCCAGAGCATTCAACGCTTCAAACAAGGGACTTCCATTTGGATTTGGCACTGAGTGACTTCTTATTATTCTCCAATATAAAAAAGATTTTCTTAAAAGGAATTAATTTTCATTGCCAAAAGATGCGCTAGCAACGTTCGAGCAGGTCGTAAAAAAGAGTTCTGACTATTGGTAACCAGATAGCGCAGCTGTTGAAAAGTTCTGGAAAAGATTTAATACTCGTAATAAAAAAAAATATCATTGTTAGATTTTTCTCAATTTCGAAATTCTGGATATCCCTCTTATTTTAACTACATTAGTAAGACGGCCCTATTATAAGTTCTTCATGATCGTATAGTTTTGTT
Source organism: Parnassius honrathi (assembly GCA_018247895.1). Classification (NCBI taxonomy): domain Eukaryota; kingdom Metazoa; phylum Arthropoda; class Insecta; order Lepidoptera; family Papilionidae; genus Parnassius; species Parnassius honrathi. The sequence goes on from DWHP01001196.1 coordinate 1,144, forward strand.
AATGGTAAATGAGTGATTGTTATTTGAAAACCATTCAGTGCATATTAATTCTAAAAAAAATTGGATACTTAGTGGAAACTACAGTGTTTAGCATTAAGGTAAACATTGGTGAAAAAATTTGCTAGAGCTATATCCGTACACACTGTACGTAATGGTAGGTGAAACAATATATTTAGGGAATTTGTACAATCGTACAAACACCTTTAAGTCTGCAGCTGAACAATAGGCCTTTCTAAATTGAGCCAGCTGTCACTCACAAGCGCTGAACGGTTGATCTAGTCGCTCCTCCTTACCCCTCGTCGGCAGGTTGAGTACTCTGCGGATTCTGTTGAGTCAGAAGCTGCGAGGTCGAGGTCTGTCCCATAGTCGCCTTTATTGTATTATGTATTGTAAATATTAAATATTAATGGGATGGTTAATTGCATTATGCCGCCGTTGCGCAGCTATTGCACCCCATTTCAATGTGTGCCGTTATATAATAATACATGAGTCGATGAAACTGTAAAAGCCCCTTCGATAACGGCACTTAAAACACCGAAAATGGTAATATACAATCGAATTCAATATTCAGTGGTTTTTAAACAGTTAGGACTACCTTTTTGTTCTGTTGTTCAAACTCCAGCAATCACCGTATACGACAGAATCGTCATAGCCAAATACAATGATATGAAATCTTTGAAACAATCTGTAAATAGAGAATTAGAAATTGACTCGTTAAGATATTATTTTGCTTCATTTGTCTTCGGTTACTTGTTCCAGATGAAATTTGCATAGTTACTTGTTTTAACTGTTAACAGATAATTGCTGCATACAGTTTTAGTGCTTAATTGGGAATTGGTCGGAGATTAACCATTAGTGTTAACGTAAAACTCTTTGTCTGCTTTCCCACTAATTAACACTTGTAGTTATATATTGATTCAGAAATACAACTTTTGTAACACCTTTTGCCGTTTAGTTGCTAATTGCAGCTTTCCCTGTAGTACTACAAACAAGAATTTCATTTTGTGATATGTTTTATCTAAAAAGATAAAATATAAACCATTATAGAGACGGTTTTGCTTTCTATACAACTGTAAAATGATATCAATATTAACTGCACCTACTACTAGATACACGACTTTTTTCGTTGAGAAAGGTTGTGGATTATTTCTTGATAAAACCAATACCATTGATTTCTTTTATCCTCTCAAGATGCCTCTCACATCTTGTTCATATTAGAATGAATTATCGTCAAAGTGTAATTATTACGCGAGCTGTAACTTTATAGGACTATAGTTTCATTCTCATAAAGTGCGGAGTATGTAGAATATTTTAATTATTTTTTTATTAGATAAGCGTGACAAGTGAGCACACAGTCCTAAGTGCTAAGTGGTTGCTCTGGTCCATAGACATCTACATCTATCCTCGGTTACGAATGAAAATTCAGATGCACTGTCACCCGTGAGGACTAAAATGGAACGTCTCGTTTCTAGTAAAATAGGTCTTAATGGCCTTAATTATTATTAGATGGGTATTTTAATTATAACTTATGGTAGAAAATGGCGGTATCTATCTTTTGCCGATTTTATTGAATAAACGTGATTTAAATATTATTAAATTTTCATGGTAAGATAATAATTTATATTTGTATTGTTACAGCTATCGTCGTACGATACCTTACAAAGCGATATATTGGAGAATACAGCTCCACTGGTGGTGAGTATAACTATTGTAATTCGACATAACTTGTAATGAGCGTTCTAGATGGTATGGACATAATTATTAGCAAAATGCGACGACAGATATTAATAGGTTCGATGATGGGCCCTCCAAGAGGGTTGCTGTTTCTAATGCCAAGCTCTGGATGCCATTGTAAGAGTTTATTTGTGAATATTGGCAACAGTATTGGCGAAGCGTCATGCCAAGGCTGAGCGACGCCGGCGCCCAATATCATACGGCCGTTGACTTTACGTAAAAATTTTAAATGAAAAACAATGAGATTACGATAATTTATTTGATCTTGAATCAATGTCAATTATCATTTTAATGTTTTTTCGAAGTGAAAACTTCTTTTGCGGCGTTGTACACTTTTTCTATAATGGGTAAAAATGTTAAACTCACGTCAGGTCACGTGTCCTGATCGAAAATTCGTAAGACGGATGGAGAGAGACAGCGGACGCGGTGTAGGAGGGGAAGTAGTATACCCCTCTCTTTCTACGGCGCGGCGAAAATGTATGCCTGCGCTTGATTTCTGAACTTTTTAATGTAATATAAATTGTCATGTTTGTGTACGATAGCACAATAAATAAATATTGTATTCTACCTCATAAAGGATAGTACTTTTGTACTGATAATTCAAGCATTTCGTGCAAAATTATTCCCTAACCATTCCAAAATATCATAAATGCACAACGTTAATATTCAAGTTTTCATTTCTGCCGGCACTCCCAGAGTGCAATCCGTCGTTTTTTATTAGAATAAACACACAAATAAGCACACGGTCTAGCTGATGGTAAGTGGATGCTGTTGACATCTACATTTACCCTCTGTTAATAATTAAAATAGAGATTCGTTGTCACCCCTTTATCCTAGCAGACGCGAAGAGTAATATGCCCCGAAGACGGAATGCCTCGTTTCCAGTTAAAAGGGTATCCGTTTCTCTACAGTCACCATACCTAACAGCAGCGTTAAGCTGCAAATTTACGCCGGTATTCTGTAAGAACGTGGTTCTTCCCCGGTCGAACCGACACATTTCTGCTACAATCGTACTATGTCTGCAACATGACTCTACCACGTCTAAGAGATGGTGTAAACAAGATGATTATACCGCCATCTATCGGAAGCCATAAGATATTTCCATAGTCGTCTTTTACGACACCCATAGGGCAAAGTGTATGATAATGGATCCTGTTGCGCATCTACGACGCAGCACTTTTGGGACTATTGTTTACAACTTATGCGGTTTAGAAAATAAACGTTATTCTTAGCACGGACTCACTACCTTATAGTTATTCAACGTTCCAAACTAACGGATATGACTCGTTCGAATACTGTCCGTTGAGGAGGGAGTGTGTTTATTTTACTAGCATCACACAAAGATTAAAGACAGCGGGGGCGCTGATTGCCTCACGAAATTGTATTTAAAACATCAACTAAATCATACCGAGCTATTTTCTCTTGTTTAAAAAAATTTTTTTCTAAAATTAAAGTGATATTAAGCTTACAGTTCACCCGATGCTAAATGGTTACTGCAGTATATGGATAACTGATACCAACTTCAAGCAAATAAGGCTACAGATATGTTGTGAATTTTGAGGACTGAATGCCAGCGCAAAATAGCAGCTTAATGCTGCTGCGTTTCGTATGATGAGTGTAAAGAACCGGATACTCTTTTTACTAGAAATCAGGTACTCCTTCTTAGTCCTCAGAGATGATAACGCATCTGCACTTTGATTCTTAATCGAGGATAAATGTAGACGAGATGTTTTTTACGTAGTAGAGCCATACTGTAGACTATATTATAATTGTAGCACGAACGGGTCGGCTCGACCGGGCAAGGACCACGCTCTCACAGAATACCATGAAATAGAACTTAATGCTGCTGTGTTTCGTATGGTGAGTGTAGAGAACCGGAGACCCTTTTTATTGGAAAGGCATTCCATCTTAGTCCTCACGGGTGACAACGCATCTGCATTTTGATTTGTAATCGAGGATAGATGTAAGTATCTATGGGCCGCAGCAACCACTTACAATCCGGTGGACTGTGTGCTCGTTTGTCATCAAAAAAACTCTTAATCAATAAAAGATCCGAATGGCCGAAAAGAATTGCATAATTGGAGTGACGTGTCGAAACTTCTAAAACATTATCGATTATTCGTTACATTCATACACTAATCCCTTTCAATGTCTTAATATGGCACGCCTCTTCTCACAGTCGTCAGAAACGCATGTGCGATGAAAAGGGGAATGGCGATAGAACGTTTCCCCTTCGTCTATGTATGGCCAGGAACGCAGTCTACGAATCGAATGAATATTTACGAGGAAGTCCTTGTGGTATCGCGCCCCTCGTGCCATCGTAGCTCTGTTCAACATTGAAATGTCAAACGATGCGGTGGCACATATTATCGCCCGGATTCAATGCCGTTCGCCCCCGATTTAGGGATATGCACGTTTGTTGTGTGGCACAAGTTACAAGCGATAACATGTTAGACAATGGAAACAAAATGCGACGCCAATTTACGTTTTTAATAAGCATATTCAAACGATTACATACTGCTCTTTATTAGTCTGTGTTTAAGGACATTGCAATTTTTTAAAGAATAAGAGTGACAAACGAGCACGCAGTTCAAGTAAGTGGATTATGTGATCCAAAGACATTTACATATAGCTCAGTTAAGAATAAAAATGCAGATGTATTGTCAACCCTGAGTACTAAGATGGAATGCCCCGATCCTAGTAAAAAGAGTCTTTGGGTCTCTACACTCACAAAACGAAACGAAACAGCAGCATTAAGCTGCTATCTCCTCTTTTTCTTTTTGGTCCTTCCACGGTCAATCCGACCCAATCATGCTGCAACCGTAATATAGCTGCAGTGTGTCTCTTCCACGTATATAAACATCATTCATTTATTTTAAATCGGTACCTATAGTTTGAAAATTAAATATGAGGGGCCTGCATCGATGACGGACAAAACTACGCGGTGGACTAACCGCTCACTGCGCAGTGAATTAACTTATTTTCTGTACCTAACTAGCGGTCCTAACAGTAGTAAAATATTTCTTAAAAGTTTTGCTCTATTTGCTTTTGGTACTTTCATGTTATCTGAAAAGTTATTATTTACATATGAATTCGAAACAAGTAACTGTTAGTCCACTACCTGATTTATTTTATGCATAGTAATATGTGACATGTTATTTTAAGCGGAAGATAAATGTAAACACGAGCTTCCAACGTCGCGTGTTCGAAGAACTGATAGCTCCAGAATGACAGTACGTCTTCACTGCCTGTTGGAAGGTTATCGCTATAGGTTCGAATAGAATCGCGTAATTGGCATAATCTTGACACGCGCTTGTATGCTGATAGAATGTGTCGTCGATGCCTTTTTGCGCGGTGCCGAGAGTTTTTGCGCCTTACATTGTTTAAATTATTAAATACGTAAAGTAAACAGTACGCGAGCAACTCCGGTTAAATTATTGTACTTTATTTCCGCCGACGCCAATGTTGTTGATGGGAATGGCTTGAAGGTTTAAGGAACCACGGTGAGGAGACCTGCATATCTTAGAAATAAAATATTTCGAGGACATGTGAAGTGCGTCTCCTCGCAATGCAAAAGTCAATTATTTATTACAGCCAATAAAAGTCAAATAAGTTCCCAAGCAGTCTTTGGGGAAATCATAGGCTTTCTCCATAGACGACTACTTAGGGGGGATTTTGCCATAGTTGCCACGCTTGGCAGGCGGGTTGGCAACCGCATTTTTTATTGTTTTGTGTTGTTATCAGGAAGATGCTGCTGCTCATCTCCTATCTCAACTTCCATCTGTCGCCTCTTACGAAACCCACGGGATAGGGCAGTGGATATTCTTACACCGCCACTACACGTCTGCAGCAGTGCGGCAGACTAATTGCACCCTCTCAGAAATGAGAGGAAGCCTGTGCCCAACTATAAAAATATGTCAGCAGTATGACATTAATGCGACAGCAGTCTAGGGTGCTCAATGATCGTGGGTTCGAATTTGCCATTAGACTGCCACCGTAAACAACTCCCGACACAAACATTTTAAGCTAAGCTGAAGTTTTTAACGGATGTATTTAAAAACTTAATTAAAAAAATGTAAAGCTTCAGCTCAATCAACAAACTCGTTCTCGAACATCGACCAAAAAATTTTATTTAACTCGGTTAATAACATCTTAGAAAATTGAATAAATTATTGATTTAATTTGCTAAAATGTACTATTATATTGTAAGTAGTGTAGTGTATTGTAAGATTGATTATCAATTAATATGTTATGCGAGTGTATTGTAGCATTGGAATGTTCATTTTGGGCAAACCTCGAATCAACCTCTGATGATATTTGCATACAAATCGTTTTATATATTTAGTTTATTTTGGTAAATTTGTTTTAATTGAAAAGCCAGATATAGTTTTCAAATGTTATCTATATTTAAAGAAAACTAGAGAATTCCAACAACAAAACAGAAACATTTTTATGTAGATGAAATGTAGGTGGAAAATAACTTAACTTTCAAAAAGTGTTGGCAACTGACTGGATCAAAATTAATTCTCACAGATAATAAATAGTTCTGGAAATACACTCATATTAGTCAGTGCAGTAGGCAAAAACGGATTTCTACCGGTGGCTGCTTTGATAGTTAAGGCCGGTATTACTAGCAGCGACTATCATGAACAAATGAATGGCGAGAAATTTGATAAATGGGTAGTAGAAAAGCTTTTGCCTTTATACACCTACATCTAACCTCGATTAAGAATCATTATATAGATGTGTTTTCTCCCCTGAAGATTACGATAGAATACCTTGTTACCAGTTAATAGGGATTCGGGTTCTCTGGACTCACCATACTAACCCGACAGCAATAGGCTGATTTTTTGCGCTGGTATTCTGTGAGCAAGTGGTTTATGATCGATTTCTAGCGTGGTTCTACCATGTTAAATTTATTATTTTGTTCTTGCCTTAAAAATTTTGTATTATCCGCCTTTTCTCATGTCTCGCACTATAACATTTATTTAATTTGGATTTACTATTTTCTAACGCAAATTGTAGTGAACTCTATTACACTATAAAGAAAGTTTACATTGCACCATTCGCTTTATGTATGAAACACTAATCTAGTTTATCCCGGCCTTTAGGTAAAAGGCGCAGAGCCATGCTTTGTAATAAAGTTATGTACATGAAAAGGATTTGTTTTGATTAAGATATTGTTTGGAAAATATATTGAGAGAGGTGCATACTTTGAATTATTAAAAAGGTTTTAATTGACTTTTCATTTAGAAGATATAATGGGTTCGATTTACAGAAATCCAAGTTTTTATATATTTTCACGTTTTGAGGTTTCTATAATTTATTTCTACTGCTTATGATAGGATTTTGGTGTTTAGTTTTTTTTAATAAACCGACTTGACAAACGAACTTTCCGTGCACCTCATGGTAAGTGGCTAATACAGCCTATACGCAGCCGACTTCAGATCAAGAAGGCTACGGATGAGTTTTCACTTCTGATGATGGGATGTCTCACAGTCTGGAATTACACTGGCTCTCTATACCCTCTAGAGCGGAACACAGCGGTGCAATCACCGTTATTTGGCGGCAGAATATAGGTTATAAGGTGATACCTCCACAGACGGACTCCTTGCGGGCTCCTCTCCTAGGAGGAGGAGGAGGAGGAGGAGTAATCAGCATGTGTATATATTTAACGTATAAAGTTTACTGCCTCGTTGGTCTAGTAGTAGTTGTAGCAGTGCGGCTGCTGATCATGAGGACCTGGGTTCGAATCCCGGGTCAGGCCAGCAAACCGTTTTTCAGTTCATATCGCATAGACGTCGCACACATCATGTAGAAAGAGAACACTTAGGGCGAGCCAAAGTTTTTTTATAGAATAAGGATGACAAAAGAGCACGCAGTCCACCTGATGATAAGTGGATGCTGTGGCCCATAGACATCTACATTTATCCTCGATTAAGAATCAAAACGCAGATGCGTTGCCACCCCTGAGGACTACTAAGATGGAATACATACACCATACGAAACACAGCATTAAGCTGCTATTTTAGGCTGGTATTCTGTGAGAGCGTGGTCCTTTCTCGATCGAGCCGACCCATTCGTGATACAACCATAATATATATAGCTACAGCGTAGCTCTACCCGTATAAAATATTTATTCGCTTTATAATGACTGCCTACTCTTATAATATATAAACTTACTGAGGTAGATGCTCGTCTAGGATAGGGTCCGGGCTGAATTTGTCAGGGATCGACCTTCAGCGCATCTATGGGGCCCCAAATAAGTTTAAACATCCGTCTAGGCCCGCGGCGTTATTGCATTACGCTGGGAGTTGGGGTCCGGAGTCGTTCGATAGAATTGAATCGGAGCTGACTGAAGTTACGCGAGCGTAGTATATATTTTCACTTGATTTCGCTTTTAACTTCCTGGTAATAAATACGGGTAAATACGTGTTTATTTACGAAATCGAGCGTCAAACAATCTCACTGTCCATCCGTTATTAAGTGGCTACTACTGTCATTGTTCATACCTACAACAAGCTTCAAAACATGAACGTTTTGGATGCGTTTTCACCGTTGAAGACCAAAAAATAAAATACTCTTCAGACCGGAACAAAGCAGTTCTAGCTCTGCTGCTTGGTGTCAGAATTAGAAAAGAGTATAGATTAGACGATAGATAGAGAGCGTAGAGATACAACAGCTAGTAAAAAACGTTCAACATTCTTCTGTTTTTAAGGTGAAAGCGCCAGGGTAGCCCGCGAATTGAAAATTTTCTTACGCTTTTTGCAATTTGTAGGTCAGTATCAGGGTGTATGTTGAAAAAAATGTGATTCGCGACCGTCGGATATATATATATACAGAATTATAATCATTATAATCATCCATACAACCCAGAAAAGTTTTCAGAAAAAACTCATTCAAAGGAGTTATATGAACTTAGAGGGTTGTATTGGTGATTTTAATGATAATAATTCTATGAACACATACATGTTACGGTCGCGTATTATATTTAATATCTTTCAATTTAATTTTCACCAATTCATAGACGACCGAATGACTTGAAAATTTGCACTCGTATCAAGGACTAATGATTATACTCTTTATCCCAGTAACCTAATCGGGATCGCCAGGATAAAGTAAAATAATTATTATCTTTATTTTATGACTATAACCGAGTTATTCCCTCCAGAATCATAACACCTCATGATCAATGCGTTATTTTTAAGTTGTCTTAAATTTTAATATTATTTCTACGAATAGTCGGCTTTTTAATATTTATAATGTTGATGAAAGTTATATTATAAATAAATTTTTAGTATAAATAAAGTTTAAATTCAGAATAGGGTCGCGTGGTAGCAGCGTAAGAGAATCTTTTGTCGTAATTGTCGACACATCTATACCCCCACAAATCTCGTAAACCACACGTAGGCAAGGCTACGACGCAGCAGTTTTGAACGGGGCAGTAGGACCACACTCTCATGGAATACCAGCGTGAAATAGCGCCGTGGTACTGCTGTGGTTTGTATTTGCTAAGTGATGAGATCCGCAAACCCTTTTTACTCGAAATGAGGTTTTCCATCTTAGTTTTTAGAGCTGACAACACATATTTTGCACACAACATCCACTTAAGATTATGTGGACTGTATGTTTTTTTGTCATACTTACTTCTATACAAGTGGTAACGTTAAAATTTTTGTACAACCGACTTTAATGCGACATAATCAATGTATTCGAAGTCAGTTAAATACGCATTATTAAAGATAAATCAAAAAGGTCAGATCTTGATTAAATTTATATGGGGCTACATGAGAACAGTTTTCAGATAAAAAGAATCATCAAAATTGGTTCACTCAGAGAAAAGTTATGAAGTAACACATAAAAAAAAACATACAGTCGAATCGAATACCTCCTTTTTTTGACGTCGGTAAAAAAGACACCTATTTTAAAACTTGCCTTCCCATAATTTATATACATTGTAATACATATACAATGTAATGCGTGTATTTGATACGTATGGAATTTTATTTATATTTATGTTCTGTTTTATCTATACTTCTTTAACATGGTTTTTAATTACTAGTTTTTTTGCTAGACTGTCACCTATTTGTTCATCTCTACTTAGCTTGATGGTTAACTGGAAGAGAATGCCTTAATGTCTGCCATTGTATGTACTATTATTGTGCATAAGTTTCAATAAATAAATAAATACCACGGAGCGACGACATCTTGCCAGTAGTCGTTGTTTGTTGGCTTTAGTTACGACAAAACCTCTTGTTAATTGTAAACGTGATAACTGATAACATTATTTTTTTTAAATTACAGACGCGGGAGGCCTGTGCCTAAATAAAGGGTGTTGCGGCCCACGGGCTAACACCGCCCTCACGGAGAGGGCGCACCAGCAGCTGACGGACGCGTTGCGCAGTGAGCTCGGCAAGTTGGCCGACATCCTCACAGTCAGAGCTAAGAAGTTTGATGGTGAGTCTACTTATTGCAATATAATTAAAACACAAGCTTTAACATCCTAATTCACCCCTACAGGGGTTGAACTTTTCAAAAACATTTTTAGTGTGTGTTGACGTCGAAGAAAGGAGTATTTATGCCAAAGTTCAAGTCGATCGGGCGTATAGTTAGAGATATCGTGACGAATGAGTCAGTGGTATTTCGCTTACATATACATAGAAGACAGATAAAGATGTTGACACATTGCAAATGTGGGTCGAAGCGTTTGTCAAGCAGCGGGGACAATATTTTGGATGGCGACAATTATGTATGTGGCAGACCGCATAATCGTGTAGTCGACATCACCAGTTTAAGGTTACAGTTTTCTACAAGTTTAGCTACCATTACTAAATAATTTCTTATTTATTAAGGGATAGCTAAAAGTCAATTTTCCGTTTCAAGTTAAATTAGATTTTCATTATTTAAAAAATAAAACTTATATTGAGTACTAGCAAGATTACTATTTCACCATAAAATCTATTCTCATACAGTTTAGTTAGTTTGAAAGTATTTCATTTGACAGGTGTCAAATGAAGAATTCAACACTCTTTGGAAACCTGGGCACCGTAATAATTAAAACACTAATTAGTGCTCTTTTTCATATTTTTTTTATGGAATGAGTGACAAACGAGCACATAATCGTCCTGATGGTAAGTGGTTGCTGTGACCCATAAACATCTAAATCTATCCTCGATTAAGAATCAAAATGCCGATGCGTTGTCCACCCGTGAGGACTAAGATGGAATGCCTCGTTACGGCTATTTTACGCTGGTGTTGTGAGAGCGTGGTCCTGCCTTGGTCGGGCTGACCCATTCGTGCTACAACTATAATATAGCTGCAACGTGCTCTCCCACGTATAGAACTTACCGAATGCGAACCTTTCTGTTATATAATTGCACAGGCTTTTGTTTGTTTATTACGTTTTAATTATCTGTGGGTTTTTTTTTAAATAAAATTGAACTAAAGAACAAACTTACAGTCCACCTGATGGTAAGTGGTTACTGCAGTCCACGGTCACCTGCAGCCAACTTCATACAAAGAAGGTAACCGATGGGTCATCACCTCTCGGGACTAATGGAATGCTTCACAATCTGTAATTATACTTGATCTCTTTACCCTTCAAATACAAAACAGTCAATGCAAGCAGTCCTGTTTAGTAGCAGACATAAGTAAAAGGTTTGTACGTACCCAGACGGATTCATAAGCAGAAAAATACGTGATGGAGCCACGTTGCAGCTATTTTATAGTTGTAGCACGAATGGGTCGGCTTGACCGGGGAACCATGCTCTCACAATACAAACGTGAAATATCAGGTCAATGCTGCTGTGTTGCGTATGGTGAGTGTAGAGAATTGGAGAACATTTTTACTGAAAACGAGGCATTCCATCTTAGTCCTCACGGGTGACAACGCATCGGCATTTTGATTTTCAACCGAGGATAAATGTAGATGTCTATAGGCCACAGCGTCCACTTACCATCAGGAGGGCTGTGTGTTCGCTTATCACACTTGTGCCCAAATACTCAAACTTTAAGTGACTGTGAAACCCCACATATGAAAATTGAGTAGTGTTTGAGTATTTAGGCATTGTTCTATAAAAAAAAATAGTTTCTACTACCTAGAATACGATACGTACGTTGCAATACCCAGTACGACTTAATTCCACTATCCGTGGCCCAGTAGGCAATTATCGCTCTGTAATTTTCAAATACTATTATTTGTAATATTAAATCAACATTATGTTACGAAATATAAGCATTTATTACGTATTTATGTATCCCGGAGCACTTAGTACAGGCTTTTTAATATCGGTCGTCTGCTGCGAGCATTAGCAGAGTAACCAAATGGCCGGCTAGATATAAATGGTGGCGTACTGTCGAGCTATCATCTGCGAAATGTGTACTTTAGTTATTTCCAAACATTCCTACTGCTAGTTTTCACTTGAATCGAGTTCAATAAAGGTTATTTTATTGGTTGCAATATTTTACTGTTGCTAATGCTGTTCATATCCAGCTGTTACTTTAGTGCTGATGGGTGAAAATCTCCTTTTTTATAATTGTTCACACGTGGTAGCTCCTCGGTAGGCGTCTCTGCTGCTATATTATGGTTGTAGCACCAATGGGTCGCCCGGGGAAGTCGCTCGACCGGGGAAGGATCACGTTCCCACACAATACCAGTGTGAATACCTGATTAATGCTGCAGTGTGTTGTATGGTGGTGAGTTTAGAGAACTGAAGACCCTTTTTACTGGAAATGATGCATTTCTATCTCAGTTCTTACGGGTGACAACGCATTTGCATTTACATTCCCAAACGAAGATAAATGTTGATGTCTGTGGGTCACAGTATTAACTTACCATCAGGTGGACTGTGTGCTTGTTTGTCACCCTTATTCTGTAAAAATATTTTATAATTAACACAGTTTTAAGAGATTACTGAAGGGATCGTTAATCACGAAATAAGGAATAACAGATTTTCGGGCAACGTGTATTCGAACTTATTCATTTCGGTAAAAATTTATGCATTATCCCCTACTATATAGTACCAAAAAAGTATCAGTTAAATCTGGGTATACATAATTACGCCTTTATCCATCCATTCTTAGATAAATACGTGAAAGTAGACAATAATGAAAAAAAATTATAAAAATATACTACTAAATTATTAACTAAATTATTGAATTTTTTACTCTTATAAAATATAGATATAATTAGAAAATGGTTTATTGCTGTTATAGTCGTTTTATACAGAGACTAGTAACTTTTTTTATGAACTTCTTTCCTCACTGTGGAACTTAATGAAATACAGCGTCATTAATTACTTTCACTCAGCCGAAGCCCATTAATTGTGAAGAGCGCAATCACGTAAAATTGATCTTTTTTCGTAATATAGTGAAGATTTGTGAACTCAAACTTATATATAATTAGCTGTTCCCAGCGACTTCGTCCGCATGTAATATATAATGATTTGATTTCATGGGTTTTAGATTTTTTGCGCAGAACCCTAATTATTTTTCTAAAATAAACGTAGCCTTAGTTACTCCTTATAACATCAGCTATCTGCCAGTGCCGTAAAGCCCTATCAAAATTGGGTCAGCCGTTTCGGAGTTAGCCAGAACAAACAAACAGACAAACGTTATAAAAATTATTTCTTGTTATAAGTACCGTATATACTTTCATGTGCATTTAGTAAAAAGCTGTCATTGCAACTTTACAAACAGACACTTCAATTTTATTTATTTGTATATATAAACTTTAACCATAGACTGCTCGATATCAGCGAGTAAGTGTCGGATACAATTATCACAAACAAAGGAGCGTGTCGAACTGTTGAATTAATTTATCGCAAAGAACGCCCGTTGGGGAATGTCTCGTTATCCTTCAAATCATGTCTTTTTATTAGGCGCGTGATGTAGCCCGTGACGTACGCTGCACGCAACGAATTTTTCTTTGTATTTCCTTTTTTCATTTATTAAACGGAAACAAAAGAGTAAGTTACGGGATGGCAGATATCGACACTGTCGCATTTTCCATACTTAGTTGCACTTTATACTTATGGTAGGATTTGAAATATACAACGTTCTGTTATCTTTAAAACGCCGAGTTAGTTTTTTTTTTTCAGATAAAGCGGGATATTGAAACCTTTTAAGTAACGAGGCCCTATAGTTCAAACGGTAGTTGAAAAAACCCGACTTCCTAAAAATGTTTAATGAAAAGTGAAACATTTCATAATCTATCCAGCCGTTTAGGCTAATGGGCGTGCCAAAGAAATAGATAAGTACACATACATACTAATGAAAAACATTGCCTTCCACCTGGAGCAGTTGGATAAACATACAGGATTAATTCTATGAAAGAGTGTAATGAAAATCAGAACAATAAGTTATTTAACTTATTATTAGTCGGACTATGTCAGACTAATGACATTTAATTTTGAGGCAAAAAATCGGGACGTCCTGTCAAAAGCTGGACGTTCTTACACCCGTACTTTATTACTACGAGTATATTGTAATTATACATGCGCATTCGATTCGATACGTCCGTGATTCGGTAGAATTATTATACGATAATTGTTCAGTCTTATGCCAAGATCACTTCTTACGAGGTGGTGCTGACACCTGAACATCACTTTTCGGCAATTAAAAATTACTAGAAAACAAAATTTTTAAACCTAAAGGGTTAAATAATAATTCTCTAATTGCTTGCATTAGTTTCAATTTACGTTTAAAGTCTTTTCTTACACTAATAGTAAGACAATAGCAATTACCTGTATGTGGTATATGGGACAGCGAAAGAGTTAAACCATACTTAATAATTAAATAACTATGTAGTTTTGTTTTTCCAGTTCAAATTCGTGTCGGTTTTTTAAACTCTCCATTCATGGAAACGCCAGTTCGGTGCATATAATTGCTACGACACGCAAAATTTTTTTCTGCTCGGCCATTAATGTCAACAATAATATATCGAGTAGATATTTTACCTTCTATGTATCGTACCCGTGAACGACGAACATGCATCTGTGGAATTGTATGTTCGTTCAACAGAAGTATTCCACGTTTGTTTGCGAAATAAACAACATTTTAGATTGGTAATCGTGCCTTTTATAAAACGACTAGGAAGATTTTTATATATATATCAAGTATCAACATTAAAAGTAAAATGACAGCCTATATACGGCCCACTGCTGGGCACAGGCCTCTCTTCATTTCTGAGAGAGTTTTAGGGCAAGGAAATGTCCGCCGCGCTGCCCCAATGTGTGTTGGTGAACTTCACATGTGTTTGAATTATTTTTTTCTCGTATTCCTCAGACATGCAGGTTTCCTCACGATGTTTTCCTTCACCGCCGAGCACGTGGTAAATCAACAGTACTCATTGGCATTGTCAAAACGCAACTTTATGACTAAAGACGAATAGAAAATGCATATTATTTTTCCCCAGCATGTCGTACGGCCAGCCAATGATGTTAGTCAAAAGAAACTGTTTCGAGGAAGCCTAGGAAATATTTACGTATTCTTGAATTCAAAGAATAGCTTGCATGAATATATTTTTTTAATAAAACTTATGGCAGAGCCAGTGTTTAGTCTTTTAAGCTCCAACGAACGATTTACAGTCATGCAAAAGGCATTTGTAGTCGTAACTTGAAGCAGGTCTTTTGTTCTCCTTATACCTAAGTTTAACGTTACAATGTGGACGATACAAAATTTGCATCGCCCTCAAAACATTGCAACAATACGTGTACTCATAGTAGAATGTCATCCCGCAAAATTATGTCATCAGTAAGCAATGCGCTACACTTTATATGCTTTTGTATTTGTAATATAATCTTTTCGTAGCCTGACATAATTAGTTAAGTTAAAGTTACAACCAATTTGACGGATAGTATATATAT
>DWHP01001197.1:0-16742 GCA_018247895.1 Parnassius honrathi
AATTAAATCTAATAAAATTCTGTTAATCACAGCATTTCACAGTCGAATTATTTCAACTGAAATGCTGAAAAAAACTTAAAATTAGTTGAAAGGTAAATTATCATAAAAAGTATTGTAGTCTTTAGGTATGACATTCTTTAGCTCCTGTAAGTGATCAGACTTTATCTCGGTAATTGGTTACCTGGATTTACAAGAGAAGGCATACTGTTAATCAAAGATGTGATCTTCCTTGGTCTTCTAGGCAATGGGACAAAATCATCTGAAAAGTGGAGTTTGTATTCTATGATGCCATTAGGATTACATCTCAGTGCTTTTTTATCAATAACACAATGATCACCCGCTCTTCGACCAGGTCTTATCGATTCATAAATGAGGTAATCTTTAAGAGCAAAGTTTTTAAAAAACGTATAATCAGGTGTAATAAAAAAAAAACTTCATAAGGACTTGGTACTTTTCTGGCCTCCTTTGTTAATTGTGACGTATTGTGAGGGTAAAAATATTTCCCGATTTTTCAACTTCCTCTCAGTCACCGAGTGGACTGAATTAACTTCCATCTGCATGTGACCTTTCTCCAAGTCCTTTTGAGTTATTACTACGTTACTAGCCGTAGCCAAGTGCAACTACGCATTCAATACAACATTATTTCTATTCTGTGCTGTATAACCATCTGTAAATATAACAACATCCCTGCAATCATTATCCAGTAATTTTGTTACATAGTCTATGAAAAAAGATGCGTAAGTATTGGCTTTTAAGTTGCATGCCATCTCATCAAACCAGTAACATGTAACTCCATTATTGGTTATGCATAGCGAGTTCAGTTTTAAAATAAAGTGCGCTGGCATTGAGGAAAGGACATAGTTTCACTGCTGTTAATGCATGTATGAATCCTTTTTGTGCTAATTCTTTGTCAATATGTTTTTCAGCTCTAGCTAAGTTTTTTCGTTTGATATGTTTAGCATACTGTTCATCTGATAAATTACCAACTTTGTGAGCACAGCACTTGTTTTTAAATACTTTTCTAGATTCCACAGGTTTATTTTCTGAAACCGAGTAGTCGACATGAAGACAATACAATTGTGATTTTGATTTTATGATGGGTTCTAAGTACAACTTTGAAGTAGATTGTCTGCAGTAATAGGACGGTAATTTTGGTGGTGCTGTTAAATATTTTTTAGCTAATTCTTTTTTGGATATTTTTTTGTATGACTTCTGTTGTTTAAGGTTCCTTATTATTTGTCCCATCTCCAAGCCAATAGTGAACTGTCCATTCTTTTATACCGAATGCCTCCAAAAATGATTTCAGGCAAACTCTTTCTTTTTTATTATTAACTTTTAGATTTACATTTTAGTATCACTTCTTCTTGAATTTGAGCGCTTGGTTTTTCTAGATGTAGGTTTTTTATCCACCATTGAAGATATGTACATGTAGGAAGATATTAAAATCTAGGTTTATTATGGAAAACCTTATTATCACTTCATAAAATCATGAAATACAGAGATCAGACATAATCAACTATAAACAGTCCTGAGATTCATTGAACAGCTGAGAATAATTATTAATTCGTTTCCACGAATTAATTATCCAAAGATTCGAGGTGGAGCTAGTAGCGGAGTACAACAAGTGCACCGTGCCACGCCAGCGCCAAGACTGCTTTAACGGCGGCCGCTCCGTCCGTTTTATACAATCGAAACAAGTAGCTACACGAGCGCCACTGCAGGTGCAACGCGCAGGTGTGCGTTGCACGTGTTGTTTACAATAATTCCGACTAGCCCCGGAGGCGCTGCTACACGTGCAACGGTGTAGATGCCAACAAGGGCATACTGACATGCGGTGCGTTCTCGCACGCGCTCCATCACGATCTTAGTTATCTGTAGACAGAAAAACATCGTTCGATTATCCTGACAAAAGTCATAAACTTTTACACATTCGGCAATACATTCTAGTACGGTGTATATTGAACCTTCAAGTGTTAACAATTAGCTCTGATACGGTCTACATCGACCCTTCAGGCAATTAGTATTCCTGGTTGCGGGGCACGACGTAGTTGATTGTGGGCGGCTTTTCTAGGTCGTCCTCTGCCAATTAATTACCTTTTATTTTACCAAATAACGATCCTTTTCAAGTACTCTACATATCTCATAGGATTCACTTAATTTGAGATCTAATGAGATTTGGTTCCGTGGATTATTTTCGATAAGTACGTATTTTCCTTTCTGAACATTAAAAGATCTTAGCTTTACGTTAATTACTACGTAAAGCTAAGTTACGTTGATAACTAGATAAATTATTGGAAATAAATATTCCGCATTTATTGCTATTTGGTTCAAAACCAATATCTTTAAAATTTTGAAAAATATGAGTAAGATCACTGTGGACGTCATCTTATTTACCTGGCAGTGTACCGTCGTCCAAGTACCAGACATTCAGTTTGTATTTCAAATTTGAAATAATAGTTTAAATTCCCAAACTGAAAAGAGCTGGACTAGTGGGCTACCCTGTTGAACACCGACAGCAGAATCGATAATATGGTTTTCGTAAAATAAGTTCGAATTTTGACTGTAACATTAACAAATGTAATGATAAATTTCGGGACTATTGTTAGCCACTTCTTTCAGCAGGGTTACCCTATCGATGGAGTTTAAAGTATTCCCAAGGTCAACCTTCACAAGAACGTCTGTATTAGAATTTGTTAAAAAAAGTACGCACTGAATGTACCGCCGTCTCACAGCCACCTTTAGTGCCAAAACCTAGTTGAGTAGGTTGAAATTTTGTCTTAAGTTTAGAGATTATGTGTCCGCAAGCTAATTTTGAAGTTAAGCGTCGAAGGTGGTACCCACAGCAAGAGGACGGATACCGTTATCCTTTGTTTTTGAATGCACACAAGCGTGACCCATATAAGTAGGAAATGAAATTGGGATTAACATTACCAGAAAGCATAAAATTACATAATTTTGTAATGTCATTAAGAAGTAGTCTACCGGCGTCACCGGCTGATGTGCTGACAAGATCTTTGAGATGTTGAGGCATAATCCCTTCAATGCAGCCAGTAGAACCATTCGAAAGTGACAAGATTGCGTCTAAAGTGTTTTTCAAAAATTTGTAAATGTAGGTTGGAAGTATAAATTTAGCGATAAATTCTGAGAAGGATGCTTATGACGAAGGCCTTCAAGAGTTTCGACATTACGAGGAGTCTCTCGTCGTCTGAGAATAGAATACGAGATGCATTTTTAGGTCGTCATCCATTACTTTCGATTCAACTACTTTTTAAATCAAATTTTGGACGTGGTTGAGATAAATGAGTATTAATTGGGTAATCTGAATTTTTAAAAAATTATCTCTTTTAGTTGAGACCTTATTGACTGATTTATTGTTTTATTAAAATTAAAATGGGAATACCCGAAAATAAATAATTTTTGCAAAACATGACAATGCTTTAGCAAGTTGCATGCTCGCACTTCTGGGAATTCTTTTATCCACTGGTATATTACTATGATAGTTGTACAAATGTTCCGAAAAAAGTGAAAAATGTTTGCCAATAGGGATTTTACGAATAGGGTTGTGAATTGCTACAGTAGACTGTTAAGCCGAAATACTTTTATTATGGCATCTTTAATATGTATATTTATTGCCCTTTTACCTTTAAACTGCCTACCGTTGGTACAATTTTGACACCGTGGGAAATCCGGTTGTCAATGTACCGAATATTTATTAAAATATTTCAAAAAAAGTAAGAAATGGAAACATATGTACAGCACTCAAAAGTCTCTATAATATAGGTATACCTTCATATTGACGTGTTGTACTTTGCATATTTCCTGTTCATAAATAACTTACCTGTTTTTAAATATTTTCTAGAGATTTAATTTATATTCTATAGTAGTGTCATTATTTTCTTCAGAAAGTTGACTGAGCAGTGAGTCCACAGTCCGTACAGTATCATCAGTATCGGAACCAACTTGAGGAACATATGACGTACGCACTTCAAGTACTCCTTATATGCCTTCAGTTGAGCCACTGATACCTTTACCTCAGCTAAAATGTTGATTGTTTCAGCGTCTTCCTGTTCAGCATTAGGGGGTGTTGATATTTCCTTTTCTAAGATATCTTATAAGTCATCCAAGTCTGGTATAGTAGGATAATCGTTTGTAGAGTCAGGTGATTGCTTTGGTGTAACAAATCCTATGCTTCTATGGGAGCTCACTCCCCCTAAACACCTACTTTCTTAGTTTTATTGTTGCTTGTGTCCTTGTTTTCAACCGACTTGAAAAAGGCTACTCAATTCGACTGTATGTTTTTTCATGTGTGTTACCTGAGAACTTTGATTCGGATTTTGATGATTCTTTTTTATTTGAAAGCTGGTGCTTCTCACGTGGTCCCATATAAATTTGATCAAGATCTGTCCAGTGGTTTTTGAGTTATTCTTAATAATGCGTATTTAATTGACTTCGAATATGTACATTGATGATGTTTCCATTTTAATTATATTGAAGTCGGTGGTACAATTTTTTTTAATTTTAACACTTGTTTAGTTAACGGTTATTTGCTGGCTTTTTAGTCGAGATCTCGTAATTAAAATACGTAAAAATCCATTACTTTATCATGACAAAGCACAAAACGCACTAGGACTAGACATGAATATTTTATATTTATACATTGAAGTAATATGTAGTTACGTACTAGAACAGCTATTTCAAACAAAAAATGTGCTCTACTCTGTGTTCGCGCGGTTGGTTTTTTATCATAGAATAAGCATAGGTAGAATATCAGTAGATAATAGATTGTATTGTTAAATAGGTGAATTATATCGAGTACATTTTTTTTAATTTTGTCATTTATTCTGTATAATATATTTGCTTATTTAATATAATGTTACATAGTATATCACACTTTCCTTTTAATGATATTTTTATCTGAAGATTTTAAAAGGTAATATAAAAAACATACTAAATGTATGTTTAACAAAACTTATTAATATAACATTAAAATTACAAATATATTTATTTAAATTAGAATAAGAAGCGTTCATTAATGCTGAGCACGCGAGACTTAAAAATGGACGAATGTACTCCACTATGACCGATGTGGAAATCTAAAAAAAAATAAAAGAATAATGAGCACATTTAAATATAAAAAATTAGCCTAATTATGATAATTATATAGGTTTCCACAAAAAATGTGTATAATAATATTCGTCCTATACTTAAGTACCCACAGAAACGTCGCATTTGAACAAATTAATTTCATAATCTATATTCCATGACACGAGATGGCGTCTTGGGAATAATTTGTTTTATTATTAAACTATGATACTTTTTTATTGATTAAGTATCTTATTAACCGATGAAAAGTAATTCCTTGGTTTTTACTGACATTCTTGAATTATTTGTGCGATATCTAAGTACACACGACGGCATATTTTTATCGATAGATTTTTTTAAAATCAACAC
Organism: Parnassius honrathi; assembly: GCA_018247895.1. Classification (NCBI taxonomy): domain Eukaryota; kingdom Metazoa; phylum Arthropoda; class Insecta; order Lepidoptera; family Papilionidae; genus Parnassius; species Parnassius honrathi. The sequence goes on from DWHP01001197.1 coordinate 5,452, forward strand.
AACTAGTGACAACTCTACAAGCGCCTAGTGAGTGACTGTTGACTGATTAAAGAGCGGTGTAAGCACCGCAGTTGAATGGAACAGAATAGCTGAAAGCAGTGTCGCCTCTAGTACGTAGGACATAATAGCTCAATGTTAGATTCACTCATTTTGGCGGTCAGAAAAACAATTGAAAAATGGCAGGGAAGTGTTTTTTTTTTCTTTTTCTTAATCTCCTATATGTACTGATATCAAAACCAGCCAGATACAAATAGTACAACCAAAGAGATTTTTATTCATTGTTATACAAACAAAATACGAAGAAACTTTTTCAAAACCCTATTATAAAAAAAATTACAAATTATAGCGGATAGTGAGGCCGCGTTCCTTATTCGGTCGATTCCGTGTTCAAAGCCCTCTAAGAAATGAGAGGCCCACCACCTATGGGACATATAATTATGCTATATATTATGCTATCACTTTAACTATTTTTTTAAATTTATTAAGTCCTTATATAGGATACATTGATATAAGCCACCTTCTTGTTTTAATCTATCCTATCGGTTTTACAAGACTGGCACGTGTTGTTGTACGTGTGTGTACTCAGGTGTGTGAATTATTATACCTTCCCCCCCCCCCCCCCCCCCAAAATTAAAAATTTTCATCTGCGTCCGTTTCTAGTCGACTCCGTTTTTAAGCCACTCTCATATTGTTAGTTCACTTGCAAGGGCACCGGTTTATGGTCATTAAAAATGCACGTGTAACTTGCATGATTGCAAGTAACTTATATCTGTTTTCCCTTTTAGTACAAAAGAAAAACAAGCCAACAAATACACTTACACATTTTGTTACTTTTTGAGTGGTGGTTAGTAGGAATGTAAGAAATTTACAAGAATAAAAAGGGCTCAAAATGGTCCTAGTACTTGTTGTTTAAAATCTTTATCTATTTCATAAGTCCGTTAAAACTTGTGGCTGTAGTAATAATATTTTTGGATATATTATAGATTATGAATAATTTCTTTCACTTAAAGAAAAATATGCAACTTTTTTAAATAGGATAACGATGACAAACGAGCACATAGTTCCATCTACATCTACAGACATCTCCGTCTATCGTCGATTAAGAACAAAAGTGCAGATGCGCCGTCACCCATCAAGACTAAGATGAAATGCCTCGATTCCAGTAAAAAAGTCTCCGGTTGTCTACAATCACCTCACGAAACAAAGCAACATTTAGCAGCTGTTATTTTACCATCGTATTCAGTGAGAGTCGTTCCCAGTTGATTCGACCCATTCATGATGAAACCATAATATAGCTGTAGGATTCCTCTACCACGTGTAAAATTTTAATTGGTGAGCGAAGTGAAGCTTAGATATTTTTATTTCTCATTTTAAAAGATTTTTTTTTAATTTTTTGGAAATAAAATGACATTGAAACGTTTTATTTGTAACAACGAATAAAAACGTTGTAATTTCTCATGTAACTTGAACGCAGTGAGTGATATTAAAATGAAAATATATCTTATTTCGGTTAAAACAATCGATTACAATTCTGGTTTCCGAGTTGAATAAAATGTATCGTCGTCATTAGCATGATGAAATTGAATGCTACAAAATGTATGGACAGCATGATGTAACCGTATCAAAAATTATCGGACTTATTTATTGGAATGTTTAACAGTAAATGCCACGTCCGGCACATTAATTTGCAATGCGAAGTCATTGCTAGCACAACCTGAATATTGTGCGCACAAAACTTTGTTTAAAAATCTGTTATTACTAAATTAATGTTTACAAACGTTTTTCAATTATATGATTCAGTTCCTCTTCCATTGAATAAAGTAATTGCCTTTATCATCACACTTAGCAGGCGAATTGACCATCACAATTACAGACGTGAGCAGTGTTGATGTTTCTTACACCCTTTTGGGTATTTTACTACTAAATTAAACGAGATGTTTGATATCGACGCCTATCGAAAGCCATAAGATCTTTTTGGCATTTTCCAGAGTCAATTCATACAGCACCAAATGAACGATATTTAGCTGATGGATACTCTGACACTGCCATTATGTATTGATTATTTAAAAAATACGTGGTATCATTAATTTAATTTATATTTACGGATAGTAATATAGTTTAAATAAGCTTACAATGTTCACAAGAGTGCAAAAGTTTCTTTTAGTTTTACATCCAACCTGATTCACAGAAGTCCACGTGAGAGAGCGCGGAAAAAGCTAATTATATATTTCTGCACTTAATAATATTTAATGCCTATACCTGTTGATGAACGACAATTATCGTATGTATTGTAATGGTCATAATTGTGGTTAAATTAGTTTTGAAAATTTGCCATAAAACTATTTTAAAACACGCATTAATTTATTTCTTTAGAGGCTATACAATAATATAATTTACGAGTACAATTATATTCAAATTTATATACATAGCAGCTTTGTATAATTTTACTGTCACTATCATTGTTTAATGCTATTGTCACCTAATTGAGGTTATTAGTTTTAATTATATAACCCTTGAAAAGATTAAGCGTATGTAGGGACAACGATGCAGCTGATGAACTCGCTCTTAATGCTTCTGCATTGAAAACAGTGGAGCATGAAGCCATAGTTGCATTCCCCTTTGGGTGCGTAAAGACGCAGTTCTCGATTAATCTAACGAGTTTATGCAGGCTTTGGAAGCTCTACCTATAATTATATAGGTATTTTATGCACTGAATTTTATACGACGGAGCCACGGTGCAATTGGGTTATGGTTGTAGCACGAATGGGTCGGCTCAACCGGACCACGCCCTCACAGCATACCCGTGTTAAATAGCAGCTTTATGCTGCTGTATTTGTTGTGGTCGGTGTATATTATCGGAGATCTTTTTTACCGGAATCGTGGTATTCTATATTAGTGCATAGGCGTGACAACGCATTCTAAATTATTGATTCTTAATATAGCATAAATGTCGACAGATATCTATTCCATACAGATATCTATTACGACAGATATCAGGCGGACAATCAGTTCATTTGTCACTCTGATCTAATAAAAATCTAACTCCAGCATATTATCCAAAGTGTTCCTCAGACAATATAAACCTTAAATTTGACTATTCATTCGTTCCTAAGGTTTTTAAACGCGCATCTCTTTACTTTAGCTGAATACCGAAATCTTCTTTTCTTTGTCAATAAAACATAACGTATTACGGAGTTCTGCTAATTGTTTCTTTCAAATTTTCACTACCATTTTATTTTTTATAGAATAAGGGTGACAAAAGAGCACACAGTCCACCTGATGGTAAGTGGATGCTGTGGCCCATAGACATCTACATCTATCCACGACTAATAATCAAAATACAGATGTATTGTCACCCCCGAGGACTAAGACAGAACACCTCGTTTCCTGTGAAAAAGGTCTCCGGTTCGCTACACTCACACACAACAGCATCAAACTGTTATTTTGCGCTGGTATTCTGTGAGAGCGTGGTCCTCCCCGGCCGAGCCGAACCATTCGTGCGACAACGATAATATAGGTCCAGCATGGATTTCTCTTTCACCACATGTAAATTTTTTAATAGTGTATTAATAATCGCAGACTTTTTCCCTTGATGATGCCTCCTTCAAGTATTTAAACATGTGTCGTATTATCGAGGGTGGTGACTAACAACAAGATCAGTGCAGTATTTGGGTTTAGTGGCAGTGATGGTGCACGCAATTGTGGCAGGAACTGGTTTTCCATTTTAATTTACACGCGGATCTTAGCCTACGAATTTTTACGTCTTCAGTTGCACACATGTTGGTTTGCCGTTGGGATTCGAACTCAGAATTCGCTAGATCAGGGGTTCTAAACCCTTCAGTGATGAGGAACTATTTGAATGATTTTTTTTGTCATACGGACTTCCAACTTTTATACATATAACTATCCTAAGGTAGATTTTTAAATTTGTTCTATGAATAAAACACATGAGGCATCATGGTTAATTACAACTTATTTTAATGTAACAACAATTTGTATTATAAATTTGCGCTCCGACCATCATCTCCAAAAATATTTTCAACTATTTTATATGTGAGAGAGTTGTGTGATGCCTTCTCGGATCACCCGGGGTGCCTTCAGGAACTACTAAAGGGCACTTTCAAAGACTGCCAGAGGTCCACGGACGACCTGTTAAAAACTGATCCAGATTCTCTGAACTTTAAGACTGACGTTGTACATTTAAATATCCTAACTGAAAACATATAGGTTATATACAAGCATCGCAACTATCCAAATGTTATCCACATTAAATGCTTCTTGTTTATTCTCTAGATAATAAATTGGAAGTGGTATTTCCGATTGACGGACATTCTTAACGATTACGTTCCAAGAAGCAATTATTTTATGCTCTTTCCAAGTGAACGCATTCGATAATCAACTGATAAAGAGAAAACACAGTAATTATTAATGACCTAAATTAATGTTATTGCAATTCTTGTAAAATGACATTTAATGACGTTGTTTATTACAGTTATTACCTATTTAATGACGTTATTTGTTACAGTCATTACAGTTATCATAAAACTACTGCTGAACTGTTTTTCTAGATGGTTTTACTCTTTTTCTAAACTAGGGGTCCGATTGGATAGATAGCTCGTATTTATTTTGCAGCATTGCAGTAGCAGAACTTGCCTTGCTTGTAAAGAGAGCCAGTATAATGACAGGCTGTGAGGCATTTCATCTTAGTCCTCAAAGGCGACGACGTATCTGCAGCCTTCTTTTTATAAAGTAGTTTGCAGGTGTTCATGGACTGCAGCCGCCACTTGCCACCAGTATATTATACGTGATAGAGCCACGCTGCAGCTATATTATGGTCGTAGCACAAATAGCTCGGCTCGACCGGGGAAGGACCACGCTCTCCAGCGTAAAGTAGCAGCTTAATACTACTGTGTTTCGTATCGTGTAGAGATCCGGAGATCCTTTTTTACTGGAAACGAGGCGTTCCATCTTAGTCCTCAAGGGTGACAACGCATCTGCATTTTGGTTCTTAATCTAAACTAAAAATAAATGTAGATGTCTATGGGCCACAGCATCCACTTACCATCGGGTGGACTGTGTGCTCTTTTGTCACCCTTATTCCATAAAAGCAAGGTGGATTGTAAATTTGTTCATCATTCCAGTTTTATAACAAAAACCCTCTCCCATGAGTTATCACAATGCTGAGTCCAGAGCTACCTGAATTTATCGACTCCTTTTATATGTTTCAACAGGTTATCACTTCGCTTGTGTGTGCAGTGGGCGTAATTGGCACTGCGCTTGTCCGTATGAGCCTGCCGGTCTAGAATTGCTATAAGTCTTCAGTTCTTTTAACTATATGGCCGGAATATTGCTACTTTGGCCTACTGATTATTAACGTCAGTTGCATTTGTTCTTCTACGGATGCGAGAACATCATGGATTTTAACACACGAAGAAACTCTATGCATTAAGTGGCAGTAACCTACTAGATAAGGGTGGGGAGTGTGGACTGTGAACTCGGAAGCCGTTGGATTAAATCCGCTATTCGACTACTACCGGTAAACACTTCTAACACAAATAAATAAAGATAGTTTTAAGGACAAGATCATTGTCTTTCCAACTTATTATAATTCACATCACACTAAGATATAAAACAGATGCATCTGTAATATATATATATATATGTTTTAATAATTTTTCAAATGTTTTTTTCTTAACTGTTTCCCTAACGTGACTTTAGAGTTTAGAGTTGCCTTAACGCGATACTCTTGATGGTGATGTTCAAAAGAATTTTCTTGGTAACAACCGAAAACATAAAAAAACCTGCGGTTGCTAGTCTGCCTCACATACGTGGCAATTTAAAAATTCTCCCTTTAAAAAAATCTATGAGGCCCTGTGTTCAGCGTGGACTTTCTATAGTCTGTAATCGTAATAATAATAATAATGACGATGATGACCACACAATTTATATCTAATACTGAATTAATTAAAACAAAAGAATGTAAGATGCAAACAAACATTGGAACTGTATCAAGGTTGCTCGCACGTAACACGAATGTACTGGACCCGCCGCAAAATTAACTAGTTTATTTTAGTGATGAGTTCTCGCGGTTTCTTTGTTCAGCTCCATTACTCATTACCTTATGTGAGGTTGCCACACGACAATATTTCATAGAAATTTATATTTATAATGCGATTGTTGACCAGAAGAGGATAGACGAAATGGCTTGTTTTTTAGATGTGTGATTTTTTATATTATGTATATAGATGGACGTATTATATATAGATATACAGCTAAAGTTCCGATAGTGTAATTTATTTAGTATTTTGCACAAATACTTGCATAACATACGTTTATTTTTTTAAATTCCTATACATAACTGCTGAAAATGCTTAAATTTATTTTTTGATGGATCATCAGTCCTTAATCTAAGTGTTTTTCGTTAAATGATAAAGTGAATAGGTATTGTATTATGTTCGTAAAATCAAATAATTCATTTTCGTATTTTGAAAGTAGTAATGGCTACCCCTATCCTATACTCGCGGCCAATTTGGGTATAAAAATAATCTGAAAAGAATTTATGGCGCCAACTCACGCCATATTTCTTCGTCAGGAACGAGCGCTTGCGTTTGCTTGCATTACTGCATGTGCAGTAGTTTTATTTGAAATGAAAAGAAATGTTTTAACAACACAGTCCGTAACTGGTTGATTTAACCTAATTTAAAACCGTAGGTATAATACATTACAGAATTGAATTAACTTTAAGACATACAGGCATTTTGACTTATATTTAAATAATAAAATAGCAAGAAAGACAGGAAATACTAAATGCATTTTCTATTGCCAGAATAAACTTACAAAGACATAAAATTTAAGAATTAACAAATAAAAACAAAGAATTTACTTCTAATAGGTACAAGAATTCTAACTTATCCAATTAAAAAATAAAGTAAAATATAAAGCCTAAAACAATAAATGGAAATTGTTCGCCTTATTACCGAAAATCCAAATCCGACGCAATACTGATTTTTAATGCCAATCACTGTGACATTGCCGATGCCATTCAGACCTATTTCTAATCTGCTAAGACAGATCAGCACAAAAATAACCAACTAACAACAAGTGGAGTGAAAGGTGAAATGAAGAATCGATCACCTTATTTCTTTCCATGGTTGTTGTAAGGGTCTATAAGAAATGCCAAAAAATCTTATCGTTTACGATAGACGGCGCCATAGCCATTTTGTTTATGCCAAAAGTAAAATACCCAGACCAGCTAACAGCAACGCCAAAAGTACGAGACGCCTGGCACTGCGATCGTCTATTTGCCTGCTAAGCGTAATGTTAACTCAGGCCTATTTCCAGTGATTCTTACGCACCGATGATAAACAACAAGAAGTTGAATGTTAATATTGAGTTCGACATTTTTTTTACAAAAATAAGAGTCAAGCGAGCACACATTCCACCTAATAGTATGATTCTGTGACTCATAGACACCTACGTCTGTCCTCGGTTAAGAACCAAAATGCGTATGCTTTGTCACTTCTGAGAACTTATATGGAATGCCTCGCTTCTAGTTAAAAGATTTTTTTTATAGGAGAGGGGTGACAAACCAGCACACTCCACCTGATGGTAAGTGGTTGCTGTGGCCCATAGACATCTACATCTATCTTGGATTACGAATCAAAATGCAAATACGTTGTCACCCGTGAGGACTAAGATGGAATGCCTCCTTTCAAGTAAAAAGGATCTCCGATTCTCTACACTCACCATACGAAACACAGCACCATTAAGCTGCTATTTTACGCTGGGATTCTGTGACAGCGTGGTCCTTCCCGACCCATTCGTGCTACTATACTGCTATAGCTGCAGCATAGCTCTACCACGTAAAAAAGAAGCTGCAGCGTGGCTTACTTCTTATGAAAATATTTCTGTTATTTAAGTTTTCATTAAATATATATAACTTAAAAAAATGTACTTTAAAATAATGATTACATGGTAAATACATCTTAAGTGGTAATGGCTCTACCACTGTATTGTGGTTGCAGCGCGAATGGTTCAGCTCGACCCGGTTAGGACCACGCTCTCACAGAATAGCAGCATAAAATCACCTTAATGGTGTTGTGTTTCGTACGGTGAGTGTAGAGAACTGGGGACCCTTTTTACTGGAAACGAGGCATTCCATCTTAGTGCTCAGGGCTGGCAACGAATCTGCACTTTGATTTGTAATTGAAGATAAATGTCTATGGGCCACAACATCCTCTTAACGTCAGGTGGACTGCGTGTTCGTTTCTCACCCTTGTATTATAAAATAAAAAATAAAAATAATAAATAAATTTGTATCTAAAATATTGATTTACTCGGCTTTAGTAATGCTGTTCTCTCTAGGAGTTCGTCTGTGTAGGTAACATCTTCTTACCTGTTTCTGCCAAATGGCAGTGCGTGCACAACTGTGTACCGATCTGAAGGGTGTAGAGACAGTATAGTAACAAGCCATGCAGCATTCCATCTTATTAGCCAGAATTGACAACGCATCTGTAGCATCCTTGATTTGAGATTGGCTAAGGGAGTCACATAATACCAGCGTAAAATAACAGCTTAATGCTGCTGTGTTTCGTATGGTGAGTGTAGAGAACCGGAGACCCTTTTTACTGGAAGTGAGGTATTCCATCTTAGTGCTCAGGGATGACAACGCATCTGCATTTTGAATTGCATTCAAGGATAGATGTAGATGTCTTTGGACCACAGAAACAACTTACCATCGAGTGGACTGTGTGCTCGTTTGTCACCCTTATCCTGTAAAAATAATCCATATGCCCCAGTAACAACTTACCATGAAATAGACTGTAAGTTCGTTTATGAAAATATTTCTGTTTTTAAAAATAAAAAACAAAAGAAGTATGTTTACAACTAGCCGAATTTCAAAGGTACTACAATTTAGTAATCATTTCGAAAAATTTTGAGTTGTAATATATTGGACGACGCACAACGCGCGAGCGTGTTTGTGCGATTTTGCTATATAAAATTGTTAGTGTCTTAATTTAGACACTAAATCAATAAAAAGGCATTTTCTGAAAACTGGATATATTAAAGTCAGTGTATTTTTTATTCATTTGTATAGTTAGTTATATTTACAAAAAATTTAGTTATAGTGAGTCAGCGCACTTGTTTCTTCTCTACGCGTTTCGGAAAATAATACGCATCGAAATGAAATAAATGTTTCGGAATAAGTTTCGATTTATCCTCATAATGATCCCTATTGCTGGTTGTTATCAGGCTCACAGACGTTTGAAAGATATGTATTAAAATTTCATTTAATTTTGATGAAAAAAAAGCGCTCACGAAGCGTGCGGTTTTGGATTTTCTAAACTATTTCTACTTTTGTAGTATGTACGCATTTGTTTCTTTATATAATCGGCAGCTTGTTATTTCAAAAGTTATTATGTATTCAAGATACAAATGCTTGTTAAAATGTCGATTTGTTTAGCGTGTTGAAGACCAGACGCAGTTAAATACTGTTAAATGTCAATGGCTCCACCACAACAATACACTTTTTTGTATTTCATTACACACTTCATTAGTTTGTCGTATTTAAAAGTATGGAAAGAATCCAATTATCTGTGACAGTTTTCGGTAAACAACCAGAATTGTTACTCAAGTTTTGACTAATGATTCCTAGTACACAGATCGGTCATGGTCACTAGCTGTTTGGACTCCTTTTCGGTCTTAGAAATCCGTCTGAATTGCAAATACACCCATAACTTCCATAAGTTTCATAAAAGTCTACAACTTTGAGCGTAGTGCATCTTACAACTTCTAGCATGGGTACAACTTGCATTTTATACATGACCTTTATCCTTGTTTATCTTAAGACCTATCCATTGAGATACTATTGAGGTCATTAAGCATAGTGCTAAGGCCTTCCGGCGATTCTGCCATAATGTTTAAGGTGAGCGATGTACTCGCCATTCATATTGAGCTCAAAAACAGATTTATACTTAACGCTTTTTAATACTTCGGTGACTTTGTTATCTTCTATGGCGAAAATGCCACACCTTACATGCAGATATTGCAGCATGTATGAGACATTGTTCTAGAAACGTCGTGGACAACGAAATTTTATCTAAAGGCTAGCGATATTGACACTCCGCTGTTTACGATAACGGCTGAATGGGCCCATCACGCGACACGATAACATAATATAACACATCGATAACCGATTACTGATACAAATAGATATTTGAACAAAATCGGAATTAAAATTGGTCACTTAAAATCAACCTTACGAATTCATTTCTACCTTCAATTCGTGCCTTGAAGCTGGGTAGAGACCCTCGTTTGTCACTCGTTTGTGTGCATGTTGACTTAAAGATAGAAGCTAAGATCCGCGTAACAAAATGAAATGATGTGTCTAGTTTGAAGAGCCCCTCGCACAGAGTATCAGCGTGAAATGGCAGCATAACGATGTGGTTGGTGAGGTGGATGTGGTATGGTTTTTTCATTATTTCTTTTCAGCCTATCAAAGTCCTGCTGCTGCTGGAAGTAGGTCACCCCCATAGATTACCTCTTTTGGAGGACTTTCGGATTGAGGGATATTTGCCATAGTTGCCCTTTTGGCTTGACTACCGAACTTTTAATTTTTTGTTATTATTAGAAAGGCGCGGCTGCCCACCTTCTGATTTGTTTCCCTCTGTCCCACAGTACAATAGGGGGAAGGGTTCTTACACCACCATTAAATGGGAGTATATGATATTCCATTTTAGAATTCAGGAGGGCCGGTGCATCTTTTTTGTATAGGATAAGGGTGACAAACGAGCACAGAGTCCACCTGAAGACAACAATTACTGCGGCCAATAGTACATCTACATCTACTTATACTCGATTAGGAATCAAAATACAGATGCGTTGTCACCCGTCGGGACTAAGATGGAATACATCGTTTCCAGTAAAAACTTACTTTACGCTGGAATTCTGTGAGAGCGTGGTGCTTCCCCGGTCGAGCCGACCCATTCGTGCTACAACTATACAAATAATATAGCTTCAGCATGGCTCTACCACGTCCAAAATTAGCAAAAGCATCTGTATTTAAGATAGATTAGTAGGTCGGTTTCTATAGGTCACAACATGCGATAGCAATCAGCTGGCTACCGTTTTTGCTTTTTATAGAATAAGTGTAACAAACCAGCATACAGTCCGCCGGATGGTAAGTGGATGCTGTGGCCCATAGACATCCACATATATCCTCGATTAAGAATCAAAACGCAGATGCGTTGTCACCCCTGAGGACTAAGATGGAATGCCTCGTTTCCAGTAAA